>JAFVLL020004960.1:96367-136649 GCA_021397915.2 Tor tambroides | reverse complement strand
TGATTTGTTGTGCATTCACAAGTAAACATTTGTGTTATCTTAAGTCCTTGTAACATGGAGGGTTTATAAGAAAGTGTCTGGTGCATATAGGGAGGGAAGAGTGTGTTTTTCCACAGGTGGTTTGTATAGCCCACTCACCATAAATATGTCTGATTGCCAAAACAGCACTGCTAACCTAAGTTTTGTAGCCTACATAAAAGGCTTTTGTAGGAGTCTGTGTAAAAATCCACCTGCGTTATTATATTTTCTATAAGGAAGTTGTGGTGCAGGCTGTTTAACCACAGTTTGTTCATCATCTTTAACATTCTTGTCTTTTTTATTTGTTAATAATCTTAGGAAACACTGTGTTCACTTAAACTCACCTTGTGTGGCACGTCTTTGAGTCTCGGCACAGATGAGTTAAGATGGCACAACTCTCTGTGGGGTTTTTCATTTTTTTTATTTTAAAGGCAGACTTTTGAATTTTCCTGGCAGTGCCTTGACTGCAAAGAAGTGTAACGAATATTTTTCATTACTTGGTTTACCATATAGAAACTGAAGATATAAGTAGTTAATAACAACAAATGTTATTTACCTTCACTCCACAACGTTGAAAATCATATGGAAGAAAGATTTTAAAAGGTTTCAGGGTGAATCTAAAATGTAGCTTCTGTAAATGATTGATTACTGTAGACATGTACACAGCGCCATCTATCTTTTGTATATTGGTATTATGGTAGTATAGAGCGAGACTGGGTTCATACATGGGCCATTCTACAGAATTGGTGCAAACTGCTGTCCCACAACCAAAACATATTTAAAAAGCATTTAAGTATTCAAATCTTATATGTTTACTAAGATCCTTCTATTATCTATTGAAACCCACAATTATATTTAAAATGATCATTTATTGGGTAATTTCAATTGGGAGGTGGCTGTCCCCAAACGTAACCCCTAAATTTCAACTTATGAAAATGATATTGAAATTATTATTTTTTTTTGCATTGTTGTTTTTAAAAGTATCTTTTTGATTCTTTTAAAAAAGTGAAGATCAAAAATTTCAAAATTTATGTAAAAAACTGTGTCCCGCATTTTCATATCACTACCGAAACAATATGTTTTAGTCCATTGGCTGAGACTGATTTTATCTACACCCCTACATTTATGATCAGGAAATATTCCTGTGTCCCCCTGTCTCATAGCTACAAAGTGAGAGTAGATAGATCGGGTATAAAAAGCAGTACTTTTTTCAAGGTTTAAAAGGATAAAACAATAGATAAAATGTATTTGGACAGGTGATGAATTACACTCAGAGCCGATCCTCCCTATACACGGAATACGCAAGGTGCGCAGGGCCCCCAAAACACTAGGGGCCCCCCTTGCTCTCAAAGATGTTTTAATTTTAGTTAATTTTAGTTTCGTTTCATTACCAGCGGTTATGAAAACATGAATGATCATTTCTTTTGATGCGGTGCACTGTCACCCTCTCTACCATGCTCTCTACGTAAAAATCAGTCAAATCATGAAACGTGAATGTCGCACAGTCTCTTGCTCCAGACTAAAAAACGAGTTGAAAGCATACCGAGCCGCGGAAGGGATACTGTTTCTCGAGCGCTTTCCACGAGCGCAATTCGAGACGGAGTAAAACACGGACAAATGCTTTAGTTATATCCATTCAACCCCTCCACGAAACTTTTGACCATATCTTTATATTCAAGGCAAAACTTAACTGATTTTGCTCTCAAAATGATATGCAAAAATGAAGGCAGTCAAACTTACAAGAAGCTTTTACAGGACAGAAACGTCGTTGCACATGCTCAGATAACATTCAGTAACATTCAGTATTTCAGAAGAGTGCTCTACAGTCATGTGTCAATAAAACAATGAACATTATTACACACCCCAAAAATTTGTATTTAAATTGCATATACAATTTCCATTAGGATTACAGTATTAACATAAACAAATAAACTTAATGCAATGAATGTGTGAGCCATACATGAAACGGGTAAGAAACAGGCAGAATTTCCGTGCTCAGAAAAACATCATGGCTTATTTTATTATTACCTATTTGCAATTTTTTAAAATTAAATAATATTTTCAACATGCATTATGCTCAAATAATTAATTTAAAAACAACCCTTTTCTTTCTAAAAAGTAACAAAACATTTGTGAAAAGACTACATGTAAATTATGTACCTTCATGTCTATGCTGTTGCAGATGGCAACATAAATCATTTCACTTTCCATTACAAAAACAAAGAAAACATGTTAAAAAAATACGTTTAAGTGTTTATCTTGTCATGCAGCATCAGCAGTGTCATCTTCCAGGAGCGGCTTGTGAAGTTCTGGATCTTCAACCCACTGCAAAACCACAAACAAACATGAACATACAGAGCAGCTCTCTGAAACTCTCATGATCACAGAGGACTTGACTGATTGACTGATGTAATGATACAATACCTTTGCCTCTTCATCCTTCTTGCACAAAGCTTTACCAGTCAAAACACAGAAACTAATGGTCACACAGAGCTGAAGGACCGATAGCACTACCATCATGATATCTAGTCCTCCAAGGATCATCTAGAGATGGAAGTGTATTATTAAATAACAAAATACATACAAATGTGTTTTTACAACATTGAAAAAGATAAATGAATCAAATCATTACCTGACTGAGATTTTTGTAGTAAAAACAGGACTCAAAGTTACTCTTTTTATGGGTAAGCCAGTCATTATTAGATGAATAATAATAATGATCTTTGTAACAGCTTAAGCTGCTTCCCATTGCCAGGTCCATTGAATACAGCACAGCAGCTGTGATAGCCAGTGCAGCACTGACTACATTCAGAATCACTGTGATAACCAGCTGTAAAAACTAAATAATATAAATGCTCATACATACATACATACATACATACAGAAACATAAAATAAAAAATTATTGATTTATACCTACCAGTTTAGGATGGGGAAACTGTACTGCAAGAGCACATATAATTCCAACAACAAAGAACTAAAAGGCAAATGAAACAAATAAAAATATTGGTCCATCCAAACATTCTTGTTCAAATTGTAAATACAACAAACCACCATATTTCACATTATTTTCTTATTTTGATAAATCATATAACATATGAAAATAAATACAAAAATAAAGAAATAAATGTAGAGTATTCTCAAATGTCATAATTTACTTTTTGTACTGCATGAACTCAATTAGAAACATAATAATGAGAATGGGTAACAACTCTTACCACACCACCGATCCAAAAAGCAAAGACGAAGCCAAAACAACCCATTGCGATATTCATGACACCAATCATTATCTGCACAGTCTATGAAATAAGAGAACAATATTTGTACCAATTTTATGAATGACAATACACCTAGTAAAACTATTTCGTAAAGCTGACAATATCAATATCTGATAATATCAAAAAGTATCCGACTCACCCCAAGTGCTGTGTGAGTATCTGTCAGCTCATCTTTCATATCCTGAAATACAAATGCATTGGACTAAGTACTATCTGACATAGTATGAGCCATTTGCTCTTTAGGTTTAAAGGAATTGTTCGCTCAAAAATGAAAATTTGTTGAAAATTTACTCACCTTCAGGTCATCTAAGATGTAGATGAGTTTGTTACTTCATCAGAACAAATCAGATTAGATCAGATTTGTAGAAATTTTGCATTACATTTCTTGCTCTCCAGTGAGAGCCAAACAGCTGATAAAAACATCATAATAATCCACAAGGAATCAAAAAAGCTGCATTTTAAATTTAAACCATCAATTCTGGTCAAAATACCAGTCCAAAATCCATAATAAGGCTTTCTGCAGTGAAAAAAAAAATCTGTTGCCTGTTGTCCTCTCACATCAAAATGAAGAAACAGTTTTAAGTAAAAAAAAACAAAAAAAAAACTTAATGATGGATTTGTTTCTTTAAAAACACTGCTTTTCACTTCACAAGACATTAACTGATGGACTGGAGTGGTGTGGATTACTTGTGGATTATTATGATGTTTTTATCAGCTGTTTGGACCCTCATTCTGACGGCACCCATTCACTGCAGAGGATCCACTAGTGAGCAAGTGATGCTTAATTTCTCCAAATCTGACCTAATGCAGAAACAAACTCATCTACATCTTGGATGGCCTGAAGGCAGAGGCGTCATGCCCATTCAAAGTGAGGGGGCATGTGCCCCCTCAGATTTCTGAGCCAAGCGGATTTTGAATGCAGCTTCCAAAAGAGATAAATGCATTTACTTACACATATTTGGGAATCGAGATATTTCACGATATAGTCAACATGTTTGGGAATATTTCGAATAAAAATTAAAATAAATAAATAAGCAAGCCAATAGTCTATCGTGGCTGCTGTGTCACATGACAAGCATGACGAGCCCCACCCCCCCACTCCCCACTCGTGCCCCCTCAAAAATAATGAGTGCATGAAGGCGAGTATATAATAGTGCACCCAGGGTGCACTATTAGTTTAAGGTGATGATGATAACAGTCAGTCCCTCACCTGAGACAACGCAAGCGTCATGCTATCGCTGCAACCAAACGAAAATGAATATTTAGTGTTATAGCTTATTCCACTTCTGGATTCTGAAGTTGTGTTCTCCACCAACTGCAAAACCAAAAACAAACATGAACACACAGAGAAGCTCTCTGAAACTATATGATAGCTATAAAGACAATACTGTACCTCTGCACTCCCACCCTTACCCTTCTTGAACAAAGATTTTATGGTTAAAACACAGAAACTGATAGCCACACAGATCTGAAGAACCGACAACACCTAGAAAAAAAGATCAGTGGATGAATTTTTGAATTGTACGTAAGGAAATGTGTGTGTGTGTGTGTGCGTGCAAAAGTATTCAGAATCAAAACCCTTTGTTTATTTGTTGCATCCTTATGCTATATACTGTACATGTTCATTTTACTGCATAATCTGATTTAGAATCATAAACATGAACAGAATGAGGAATGTCTTACTATACTGCTGGCTGAAGTGGTAGCAAGAAAGAAGATGATGCCAAAACAGCCCAACACAAGATTCATGACTGCAACTACTATCTGTACAATCTATGAAAAAAGAGAACAATATTGGTTGATAGTTGAAAGACCTCCAGTTTTTAAACCTGATATGCATAGTTAAGAGTACATGGAACATACCTAAGTATCTTAAATCTTTTTTTTTTAATGGTATCAAGATTTCAATCAGTGTAAGTTACTCACTCACCCCAATAACTCTTTGGGTGTCTGTCAGCTTCTCTTTCATATCCTCAGATGCAAAACACACTGGACCGTAGCACAGAGAACTCAGAATCTGACACAGTGCGGGCCATTTGCTCTTTGGGTTTGAGGTGACAGTGATGACCATCATTCCCTCACCCTGAGACACTGTCAGAGACATGCTGCAGACCGGAAGGATGGACTTCAACCTTCCCACAGGATAAAGAAACAAGTAGGGCTCATGCATCAGAAAATCACAATGACCCAAATGAAATATTTCTTATGATAGTTATGTAAATTCACAAACAGTTTGTATTTCCTTTCCAAACAAGTTCTAAAATATGCATAATAACTGAAACAACATTGCTGACTGTCGGTTTCTCGTCGACTGCATGACCGTTTCAAAGAGTGAACTCACCTGCGCACGTTTGCTGTAAAAGCAAATTGTTGCGACTCTAGTCACACGTATTTACTGATTGTTCTTACTTTTTCAGTAGCGCGTGAATTTTAGTTAGACTCACCTTATGAGTAATTGTAGCTAGACCTATGTATTTTTCGGTCCAAACTGCGAGATGACTTTTCCGGAAGTGCTGAGGGTGGAGCTGTTTTGCCTGATTCTAGTCAGCATTAAGTTTCATATTTCCTTGTTGTTCCACTTTAAATTTAAAGAACCCAAGTGTATAGTCAGGATGGCAATGAAGACAGAATACAGGGACACTGGTTATGAAGCCACAACATTAAAGACGATCTGACATATATTTTAAAGTAGTGATAAACTGTATGAAACAGAGATTAGTGTCAAGTGCGCAACACAGTTTTCAATGAAGGTCCGCCCTGTTTAAAAAAAAAAAAATCACATGATCGAAGTTTCACTTGCCTTTTCGATGTGCGCCTAAACTTTCCAACTACGTTGACAGTGGTTGGTTTCCCAATAGTTGGTTGAATTGTGAAACGTGTAGGCTATACTGTACTTTTTGGGTAATTCATCGGACTTTTGCTTTGTCTTTTTTCCTCTCTCTTCTGGGAGAGAGAGATGGAAGGAAAAAATATATTTCATTGTTTTGCGGTGCCCCTCAAAAGCGTTCCCCCGAAAAACTTTGCATCTTCCCTCAAAATATTTGCGTTCTCTTAGTACATTTTAATTACGAATATATCCATTCAATTTTTTAGGCTTTGATGGCTGTTGTAAATCTTATGAGTCAGTCGATGGCATTGTTGCCGACGCTCCGAGGCTTCATGAAAAACCAAGAGGATAAACTCACACAACAACTTAAGGCATGTTTTCCATTTTAAAAATTCCATTTAAAAATCTACTCTTTTTCTACAGAAATGCTATTGCAACTCTGGGTTATCAGAAAGGGCTTTATTACCAAGTGTGTTTTCACTCACAAGGAATTCGTTTTGGTGTCAGGAGCTTCTTCTTCTTCTTCTTCTTTGGACTTAATGGCGGTTGGCAAACCAGCTTTGGTGCATTTCCGCCACCTACTGGGGTGGAGTGTGAGGCAGTGATATAGAAGGGAATAAATAAACCAAGCACAAAGAGAAAAAAAAAACACCTCCTTTTCTTAATAAGATTATTTCCTACATTTCTTAAAATTACTACATCAATTAAAGTCGTCTAATTAAATTGGTCTTTTTTAAATACTCTTATAACGCTTTAGTTATTGTTAAATTACCATCGCAAGCTCTTTAATGTTAACTTTTTAATTCCTGCTTTCTTCATTTCCTCGTAAAGCTGAATCTTTTCATTATAACCATAACAGTTGAGAAGAACATGCTCGACTGTTTCTGGACTCCATATACTGCACAAACCTGTATCGTGTTTGCCAATTTTAAAAAGTGATTGATTCAACGCAGTGTGCCCAATACGGGCGTGAGATTATTGGCCCAATGTCCCTTCTTTGCCACAAACATTTCTCATACTCTAACGTTATTTATTTCATACAAATGTCTTCCCTTTTCTTCCTGAGTCCATATCATTTGCCATCTTTTCTTTACTATCTTTTTAATTAACCCCTTCATTTCAGATTTCCCCAATGGGACATTAACATTTATTCTAGAACACTTAAGAGCTTTCTTTGCCAACTCGTCTGCTATTTCATTTCCCACAACCCCCACATGTGCAGGAATCCATAAAAAGAATACTTCAACTCCCAAGTGATGAATTCTGTACAGAGTTTGGAATATTTCTATTAGAATGTCCTGTCTTGAATAAGATTTTCCATTTTTTAAACTAACAAGGCTCGATAAAGAATCAGAACAGATAACAACTTGATTTAAACGAACCTCTTCTACCCATTGAAGAGCCAGATGAATTGCAATCAATTCAGAGGAATAAACAGATAAAAAGTTAGATGTTCTTTTACTTATTTTAACGTCCAATTCTGGAATAACTACAGCTGCAGCTGTAATCCCAGATTCCGGATCTTTTGAGCCATCAGTATACAGTACAGGTCAAAAGTTTGGAAACATTACTATTTGTAATTTTTAATAAAATTTTATAATTGATCAAAAATACAGAAAAAAAAATGTAATATTGTTATATATTGTTACAATTTAAAATAATTGATTTTCAATTTATTAGCATTTCAAATTATTTATTTCTGTGATGCAAAGCTGAATTTTAGGATCATTATCACATGATCATTTAGAAATCATTCTAATATGATGATTCATTGTAAAGTTAGAGGGAAACAGTTCTGCTGCTTAATATTTTTCATGTGATACTTTTTAGGATACTTTGATGAATAAAAGTAAAAAAAAAAAAAAAAGCTATGTTTTAAAATAGAAATATTTTGTAACAACAATATACACTACTGGTCAGTAATTTTTCTTTCTTTTTTAAAATAAAATCAATATTTTATTCAGCAAGGATGTATTAAATTGATTTAAAAAAAGTGATAGTAAAGAAGATTTATTATGAAAATATTTTATTTTTGAATAAATGCAGTTCTTTTAACCTTTTATTCATCAAATATATTAGGCAGCAGAACTGTTTCCAACACTCTGTCAATCAGAATATTAGAATGATTTCTAAAGGATCATGTGATAGACTGGATGTCACATGTGACACTGAGGACTGGGTAATGATGCTGAAAATTCCAGCTTTACACATCACAGAAATAAATGATATTTTAAATATTTTATTTTTATATTATAAAAATAGAAAACCATTATTTTAAATTGTAATAATATTTCACAATATTACTGTTTTTCTTCTGTATTTTTGATCAAATAAATGCAGGCTTGATGAGCAGAAGAGACTTTTCAAAAACATTAAAAATAGTAATGTTTCCAAACTTTTGACCTGTACTGTATATTTGAGTACAGTTCTGATACTCTTGATGTAAATACTGATTCACCAACAAATCTTTTGATATCCTTCTTTGATGATTATTAATTTCTTCCAGTAATTGCAAATTAACTGAAGGCATCTGGAAAAACCAGGGAGATATAGCTGATATGGCTACTGTTGGACTAATTTCATAATCATTGATTCCACTCTTCTTTGCTTCATCATTAGCCTCCCACCCAAAACTGGCTATATGTGAATATTCATACTCCCAACAATTCTTAAGGATTTCTTTTACAGGGTGACTGCTCTTCTGTCCTTTTACTGATACCCAGTAAACCATTTTAAGTTGTTGCCACCTGATTACCAAAGGCATCTCTCCCATCTCCACCTGTAACGCCGCTACTGGAGAAGATCTAAAAGCTCCACAGCAGATTCTTAATGCCTGATACTGTATTCTTTCGATCTTTTTGATCTGCGATGCTGCCGCAGAAGAATAAACAATGCTTCCATAATCAATTGTAGATCTTATTAGAGCACTATATATTCTTCTTAATGTAATCCGGTTGGCTCCCCAATCTGTCCCAGCCAAACATCGAAGTATGTTAATTCCCTTCTTACATTTATTTACTATATTTTGTATATGTAATCCGAATGTTATCTTAGAATCCATTATTATTCCTAAGAACTTAACTTCTGTAACTTGTTCTAACACCTGTTTATACAATCTTAATTTTACTTCTGGTTTCTTTTTCTTTCTTGAGAAACATATTACATGAGTTTTACTTATAGAGAATCTAAATCCCCAACAATTTGCCCATTTCTCAACATCATTAATAGCCTTCTGCATTTTTTCTTCAACTTTCTTAACATTTCTTCCTCTTTTCCATAAAGCCCCATCATCTGCGTAGAGAGATTTACCTATTCCAGTTTCAACATTAGAGAATACATCATTAATCATAATATTAAAAAGTATAGGGCTACAAACACTGCCCTGCGGAGTTCCATTATCAATTGTATATACCTTTGAATATGTTGATCCCACCCTAACTTGAATAGTCCGATCCTTTAAAAAATCCATAACCCAGTTAAACATCCTTCCTTTAATTCCCATTTTCTCCATTTTTATTAACAGACCCTCCTTCCACAACATATCATAGGCCTTCTCTATGTCAAAGAATACCCCAATTAAAACTTCCTTATTTACTATTGCTTTTCTGATATCAGTTTCTAGACATATTACTGAGTCCATAGTATTTCTCCCTTTCTGGAAGCCACTCTGATGAGGGCACATCAAGTTCTTACTTTCAATCTCATACATGAGTCGTGAAACAACCATCCTTTCCATTATCTTACAAAGATTCGATGTTAAGGCTATTGGCCTATAGTTAGAAGGGTTAGTTTGATCCTTGCCAGGCTTTGCTACCGGTACAATAACTCCATGTTTCCAAGTGGATGGTAGCTTTCCTTCAATCCATACCCTATTAAAAAGTCTTAAAATGATATTCAATGAAATATCTGATAAATTTCTAATCATTTCGTAGCATACGTCATCCTTACCTGGGGAAGTATGATTTAATTCCACTAACACTTGCCTCAATTCAAATATAGTAAATACTGCATCTATATTAGATCCAAAAACCTCTTTCCTCTTTAAAATTTCTGAATTCTCCACCAGACAGTGCTCCCTATACCTTCTCATTTCATTTGATATATTTCCATTACTGTGTACTTTCGCAAATGTTTTTGCTAATTCTTCTGCTTTCTCACTGTTGGAAATAAATTGCTTATTATCATTAACTAAAACAGGTAAATCATTACATCTATGAATTCCGCCCATTTTCTTAATCATTCCCCATAAGTCACTTATATCCACCTTTTCTCCTATATTACCACAAAATTCTCTCCAATAATTTCTTTTAGTGTCCTTAATCACTTTCCTTACCTTTGACTGTGCTCTCTTATAATTAATAAACTCATCAAATACAAATGTTTTCCTAACTTTTTTAAAAACCCGATTTCTGTCCTTTATAGCTTCACCACATTCCTCAGTCCACCAAGGGACTGCATTTTTCTTATACTTTCCTGTGCTTTTCCCTATAACCTCTTCTGCAGTATTAATAATAACTCTACATATTTTTTCATTAAGTTCTTCAATACCTTCATTCACTTCCCTTAACTCAAGAAATTTTTCTTCACTTCTTTCCTTAAAAACATTCCAATCAGCAGTTTTGAACTTCCATCTAGATAAAAATTCCTTATTTGCTATGGCTACTTCCACCCCTAATTTGCATAAAATAGGGTAATGATCACTTCCCATTGGATTGCTCAATACTCTCCACTCACTAATTCTAGCCAGATTTCGAGACATAATAGTTAAATCTAAAACTGAATTATTCCCTGTTGCCAGGTCTATTCTTGTTGCATTGCCATCATTAATACATATTAAGTTCGCTAAATCTAAAAATTCTTCCACAACTTTACCATTTGCATCAGTATTCCTGCTTCCCCATAATGTGCTATGAGCATTAAAGTCTCCACTCCATATAACCCTGCTTCCTGTACCTCCAATGTTACTTAATATTTCATTGCTTAATTTCTTACATGGGTTATAAAAGTTAATTACTCTTATTTTCTGTTCCCCAATCCACACCTCTACTACTACTGCTTCATGATCAGAATTTATTTCAACTTCTCTGAAACCTAATCCTACTTTTATAAAAGTTATTACCCCTCCACCATTTCCATTTACCCTATCCCTACGTATAGCCGTATAACCATGAACTAAAAAACTTAAATGAGGTTTTAACCAAGACCCCTGAACACATATTATATGTGGTTTATATTCTATTTCATCTATAAATTTTTTAAACTCTTGTCCATTGGCTATTAAGCTTCTCGCATTCCACTGTATTATATTAAAAACCATTAAGATCCACCAACCACACATGGTGCTTGCGAATTACTCAGCATCTCATTTATTTGTTCAACTGTTATTCCATCGATTTTCAAGTACTTCTCAGCAGCTCTTATTATGATTCTTATCTTTTCAGATCTACGTTCTGTTTGCGCGGAACAGTTAATCACTTCTGCCATGAAAACAATAAATGCCGTTTTATCAACTAGCATTGTATTGTCATTCATTCTACATTGATTATCACGCAAGTTGTTTGTTGTTTCCTCAACCTCCATTTGTTGTCTCTGCTGTTCGTCTTTTCGTACACTTTTGATTGCTTCAGCATATGTCAAGTTCTTTGCTATTTTTACATTTTGAATTTTTTCTGCCTCTTTCCTGGCCTTGCAACCACCATACCCCGCACTATGTGCCTCACCACAATTACAACATTTTGGATTTACTCCATTTCCACATTTTCCATATTCGTGTTCACCTCCGCATCTTGCACAGCGTTGTTTACCTTTACAAACCGCAGCTACGTGTCCAAATCTCTGACACTTATAGCATCTTACAGGAGGAGGAATATATGGGCGGACTATATAACTGATGAACCCTAGATACACTCTATTAGGAAGTTTTTCCTCCTCAAATTGAATCATCACTGAAAGGCTATCAATTTTCTCGTTGTTTCTAACACATTTCAATCTTCTAGCATCCGTAACTGATGCCCCAGATATATTTCTCTTTAACTCCTGAACTGATACGTCTGTAGGAACTCCTGTAATAACTCCTCTCACCCATTTTTTGCCTTCCATTATTGTACCTTCAACTTTTCTACCCATCAAAGATTTCAAACCAGCCACTCTTTTTTGCTGTTTATTGTCTATACAGAAGATCAGCAATTTTCCATCTCGTACTACCTTAGCACATACTATTTTACCTACTGCTTCCTTCAGAGCTTTTGTAACTTTGATTGGGTTAAGTGTAGTTACTGATTCGTTCAAGAATTTCATCATTACCTTAAACTCATCCTTTCTTTCTTTTATTTGCTGTCGATTTTCACTCTCCGATTCAGATGATTGACTTCCATTTTTCTTCCTTTTTCTATTTTCCACTATAGTCCATTTACTAGTTCTACCTCCATCAAAACTCCCACCAAACAGTCCTTCCATTTCCGACTCGCTACCGGAAGCAGCGTCATTACCTTCCATCTCCGCCTCAGTCACACCCCAGTGTTGCCAACCGCCCTCGTCGGAGAAGCCTTCCCCGTCAGGCCCTCCCTCCGGTTCGGTGTCAGGAGCTTCCAGCGCAGCTGCTATTAGGTAGGCTAATTATACTGATGTTAATGAAATAAATCTGCTTTTCGTTTTAAGACAAGAGAAGTGTCCAAGAGGTCACGAATCCGGTTCATGGTCTTCCGTACACTCGCCATCAGAGGTCGCCCTTCCATCATATTGGCTGCATCCGAAAACTGAAAAATGCTGCCTTCGGAGGGCAGGAAGGCATCAAGGCATGTCCGAATCTCAAGTTAGCTTCACTTCCTGTCTCATGAGATACCTTCATCTGATCGATTTTTGAAGGCAGCATAGATGTATCCTTCGCTGCCTTTGATATCCCACAATCCTGTGCGTTCCATTCTGAGACAGTTGAGCTAAAAAATAAAGATGGCGACTGGAAGTTGCATTTGGCGGTTAGTTTGTGTGCAAATGTATATTTCTGGTTAACTTTTTGCACTTTTGATGTTATTTCTAGCGAGAAATGAGTATTATAGTAATTAAATATTCATTTAGTTATCACAAAAACTCGTTCTATTTTGTTGTAGATCGTTAAACCGTTACGCTGCCTTAGAAGCCTGTCCGAAATAAGTTTTGTGAGGTGCCTTTGTGCATAAACGCTGCCTGCAAAGTCATTGCCTCATAAGGCAGGGAGGCAGCAAGGCAGGTGCCTAAGTTTACGGATGCAGCCATTGACTCTTGCGGCACACTACTGTTGCACGTCACCCACTGACTACAATTCCCATCATCCATTGCACTGACGACACACACACAGCTGACTGCACTAATCACGCTCACACCTGAGAACTATCACACAATCACTATCACACAATCTTTATAAGCCTTGGACTTTCTCTCCCTCTCTGCCGAGTATTGTTCTGCGTTTAGCACTCTCCTAGTGTTAGCTGCCTTACCGAGCCATTCTGTGTTTACGTTTAGCACTCTCCTAGTGTTAGCTGCCTTACCGAGCCATTCAGTGTTTTCTAAGTTTAGTTTATTTTGTTTATAGTCTCGTTTCCTGCCCTTGTCTCGCTGTTTTGGACTCTGTGTTTACCTCGTTTGGATTATTGCTAAGGTTATCGGGTTACCCCTCTTCTCAAACCTTCTGGATATTGTTCGCCAATCAAAGACCCACGCATGCCCTAGGATTACTCTTGTGTCTTGCCTGTGCCATACCCGTTTGCTGGTGTTTTGACTCTGCCTGTGATTTGACTGTTTATTACAGTTTTTCTCAATTGCTAAAACACAATTTCTGAAACCTTGCTCCATTTTCTGAAACCATTAATCACAAAACCTCATCTTCAAGCATTATTTACAAAACCTCTGACTCCTCTCGCAAAATGAAACTTTCGCCTCAAAACAGTTTTACCTGTGTTCAAAATCAAGCACTGCTCTCAAATCATAAAGTGATCAAAATGATCAAGCGGTCACCAAAAAATAGAAAAAACATTGTTAAAAACATATAGGCCCGGTTTCACAGACGGGGCTTAGTCTAAACCAGGATTAGGCCATAATTCAATTAGAGCATGTAAGTAATTTTTATAAACATGCTTAGAAAAAAACATTACTGGTGTGCATCTTGAGACAAAACAAAGGCACTGATATATTTTAAGATCAGTCAGTGCAAGTTTATTTCAGTTGAAACAGCTAAGACTTCCATTTTAATCTAGGATTAGGCTTAAGCCTTGTCTGTGAAACCAGGGGATAGTTCTCAGGGAGAAGTAAATTTTTAATCTCAAAACAAATTTAATATTTTTCCGTCATTATGGAAGTAGAGCGAAAACATGTTCTATCATAGTAGCTCAAAGTGATTGAAATTACTTCTCTGCTCTTTACGAATTTTTTTGTTCTTCCTCCTCCTTGTACCCCTATTTTTACAGTACTGTACCCTGCATCTCACAAACTTATCCTTTGTCTCTGTGATACTGTAATTCTTGTTCTTTGTTGATATGAACCTGCAACCAGTCAGTGTCACGAATCGGGTCCATGCTATTCCGGACAATCACCACCAGAGGTCACCCACTCACCACATGGACTCTCACACCACACAGCACACTGGACTGCACTTCCCACAATCCATTGCACTAACGACACACACCTGATTCCACTGATCATCCAATCACACACGCTATTTAAACCATGGACATTCTCAGTCTCATCGCCGAGTATTGTTAGCCCCGCTACGTACAAAGCGTTTCTCTGTGTTCCTAGTTGTTTTCCTGTGTTTTGTTTCCTGCCCGTGTTCCTGGATTATTCTCTCTGCCTTGCCCCTTTAGATACTGTCTTGCCGTGTGACCACGCTTGCTCCCACAGTTGCTCTGTGTCTTGCCTCTGCCATACCTGTTTAGCAATCTCACCGACCCTGCCTGTATGACCTTATTTTGCAATAAAGCCGCAAATGGATCCTCACGTCTTGTCCCTAACCTCATGCAGTCAGAATATTGAGCAGTCAGTCACTGTTAACAAATGGGAAAGCTTCACAATGTTCAGGGCCATACAATTTGTTCATTATGCCTGATATACAGCCACTCTCTAGACAGCTTTATATTGGTTTGTGTCATCATTTGAAACAGTTACACATCATTTTGAGTGGTTGTGTTCAATCAATGACATGTGTTCTCCTGTTGTATTTGATTGTTGCCATATGTTTGCCAGTATGGATGACATGTGCATTAGAGTGCAGAATGTGTTTTAAAGAATGAATGTGTTTAGGATTTTGCTGAAAAGTGTTGAGATCTGCAAATTGTGTTTCTGTGAAATGGTTTAAGGTATTGACAGACTGCACAGTCAGCTAAATGAGATGAACTGACTGGAGAACTTTGTTCAGCCAATGGGTTTTAGTGTTTTAGCAATTGAGAAAAACTGTAAGAGTCAAAATTTATCACACACCAATCAGAACCTTAAATGGATAGATAAAAGGGCCAAAGTCAGCTTACAGTTTTTCTCAGTGGCTTCTCAGATCAGAAATGAAATTCTCAAAACTACTTGTTCAACCTCTACATCAGGGATAGGCAATTTCGGTCCTGGAGGGCCGGTGTCCTGCAGAGTTTAGCTCCAACCCTAATCAAACACACCTGCCTGTAACTTTCTAGTGATCTTGAAGACATTGATTAGCTTCTTCAGGTGTGTTTGATTAGGGTTGGAAGCTAAACTCTACAGGACAGGCCCCTCCAGGTGTATTATCTAGTCACTTGTGCACATCATAAAAAGTTTCTCATTCTTACAAGTTGTGATTGCTTTGGTACATTCATACAACTGATTATGTAGATTTGTCTGCGGTTTCCTACATTATCATTTACTATTGTCATGCTGCTAAAAATGTATTATTATTATTATTATTATTATTAAGTAAAAGTAAAAGTATATAGTTCTCTGTGCTATAGTCTTACCCTTCAAAACATCTAGTCATTAGTTCATCGTACAAGTCATTATGGTAAATGCAAAATGGTTGATGTAGTTGTCATAAACTGTCAAGCATATTTTCTACACATTTCTATTAGACTTTTAATAAATTTGGCATGAATTGTTCAAGTGAATCTTGACTTTCTCTAATGAAGAAAATATAGATCAACCAATGACAAACCAGTTCTCTGAAATAGCTCAAACGTACATCTCATGAACCTTCTATTGGAAAGCATATACTGTATAGACAGAGAACAACACAAGAGTTACAAATTCTGACAGTGAACTTTCTAACTTTTATTTTCACCTTTGTGCCCATATTTCTTTTTCTATTTCACAACGACGTTGTATTGTGTGTTTTTTTTATAGATTTTTTTTTCTTGGTCAGACTACTAGTAAGTGTAACAGTGAATCATATCCAGTCTTTTTCAAACAATATCCCACATACAGTAATGTATAAATTTGTACTTTTGAAATGGATATATGGCATACATAAGAAGTGTGTCAGGAAATAATACAGTATCCAGTAGCAAATGCAGCAACACAGTTTATGTCAAAGGCAGAGAACAATAAGGCAGGATGGTCAGGATCATCAATCGCTGATAGTAGAGCAGGCCTTGGCAGCGAGGAAACTATGCAAAGACTGCTGAAGAAAATGTCCAGGAAATTCCAGAGAGAGAAGCAGAGATACTCCAAACAGGAACAAAACAATGACCTTCAAATTGGCTGTTATTAAGCCTCTCATTAAAAAACCACAACTTGACCCCAAATATCTAGTTAATTACAGACCGATCTCAAATCTCCCTTTTCTGTCAAAGATATTAGAAAATGTAGTATCCTCACAATTATATTCCTTCTTAGAGAAAAATGGTATCTGTGAGGAATTACAGTCAGGATTTAGACCGTATCATAGTACTGAGACTGCTCTCATTAGAGTTACAAATGACCTGCTTCTATCATCTGATTGTGGTTGTATCTCTTTATTAGTTATACTGGATCTTAGTGCTGCGTTCGACACTATCGACCACAACATTCTTTTGAGTAGACTAGAAAACTTTGTTGACATTAGTGGAAGCGCCTTAGCATGGTTCAAATCATACTTATCTGACCGCCATCAGTTCGTAGCACTGAATGAAAAGGTATCATATCAATCACAAGTGCAGTATGGAGTACCTCAAGGCTCAGTACCAGGGCCGTTACTTTTCATGCTTTACATGTTACCCTTATTATTGAGATATTATCAGGAGACATGGTGTTAGCTTTCACTGTTATGCTGACGATACTCAGCTCTATATTTCTTCACGGCCCGAAACACACCAAACACACCAAATTGAGAAACTTATGGAATGCATAGTTGATGTAAAAAACTGGATGACGAGTAATTTCTTACTGCTAAATTCTGAAAAAACAGAGGTGTTAATTATCGGACCTAAAACCCCACAAGTATTAACCTAGAATATTATCTAACACTTGACAGCTGCTCTGTCAATTCTTCATCATCAGTTAGGAACCTAGGTGTGCTGTTTGATAGCAATCTTTCATTTGACAGCCACGTTTCTAGCATTTGTAAAACTGCATTTTTTCATCTTAAAAATATATCTAAACTGAGACCTATGCTCTCAATGTCAAATGCAGAAATGTTCATTCATGAGTTTATGACCTCAAGGTTAGATTATTGTAATGCTTTACTGGGTGGTTGTTCTGCACGCTTAATAAACAAACTACAAATGGTTCAAAATGCAGCAGCTAGAGTTCTTTCTAGAACCAGGAAGTATGACCACATTAGCCTGGTTCTGTCAACACTGCACTGGCTCCCTATCAAACATTGTATAGATTTTAAAATCTTGTTAATTATTTATAAAGCCCTGAATGGTTTAGCTCCTCAGCATTTGAGCGAGCTCTTATCGCATTATAGTCCTCCACGTCCGCTGCGTTCTCAAAACTCTTGCCGTTTGATAATACCTAGAATATCAAAATCAACTGCGGGCAGCAAATCCTTTTTCTATTTCGCGCCCAAACTCTGGAACAATCTACCTAACACTGTTCGGGAGGCATACACACTCTGTCAGTTTAAATCTAGATTAAAGACCCATCTCTTTAACCTGGCATACACATAACACACTAATACGCTTCTAATATTCAAATCCGTTAAAGGATTGTTAGGCTGCATTATTTAGATCAACCGGAACCGGGGACACTCCCCATAACACATGATGTACTCGTTATGTCACGCCCGGTTGCTTGCACCACTGTGAGGCATTAGAGGCCGTTCCTGTGTTTTGTGTTCCTGCCTGTTCTGGTCATGAACTCCATTTCCCATCATGCTATGTTTTCATTGGCGTCTACCTGGTTCAGCTGTGTTCCATTTCCTGTTTGGTCCTGTGTTTGTGTATATTAAGCCCCGGTTTGCTATTGTCTGGGTGAGTAGTTGATAAGTGTTACCTCATGTACTTGGTTCTGTCATGTATTTTGGACATCTATCTCTGTGGATTATGATTAAAGGACCTTAAACTGCATTTGGACCCACTGCCTGGTGCCTATTTATGCTTATTCGTAACATGTTACATCGTAAGAAGAATGGCATACGCTAATATTTGTCTGTTTCTATTCCGTTTCTCAGTCCGTGTCCGGATCAGATTGTGGATTGGTGCCGGGAGATGATGTCTGCGGCCCTGATCGTCGGTGGAGGCGGACATATCCCCAGTGAAGACCTCAACTTAAAATACAATAAAACTTAAAATAAAACAAATAACTAAAAATATAATAAAATACCGAACTACATAATACTATTATTGTTAGAAATTACAACAATATAAAAATAGAAATATAATACATTTATACATTTAAAATTTTAATTAAAACAATAAGTAAACAATAAATAAACAATAATATCCTGGCCAGAGGAGAACTGGCCCCCTGACTGAGCCTGTTTTTTTTCCTCCATTCTGTCACAGAAGGAGTTTTGGTTCCTTGGAGGAAATAAATGAATAAATAAAACAGGACTGAAACAAATAATGATAGATATTACTGAATTCTTAATAATGAACTTAATAATGCATTTTTGTCACATAGAAAGGAACTTGACAGTAAAGCAATGATTTTGAGCTAAAATGCAGAAAAGTTACTGCTATTAAATTCTGTCATCATTTCTTCACTCTCATGCTGTTCCAAACATGTATGACTGACTTACTTCTGTGGAACACAAAAGAAGATAATTTGTAGAATATTATCAAACCACTTTGGTTACCCTTGATTTCTACTGTATTCTACTGTTTGTATACTGTACAGAAATTTCTTGAATGACATGATGGTGAGTAAATGATGACCATTTTAATTTTTGAGTGAACTATCCCTTTAAGAACTTTAACATTAGTAAATAGTTAACACCTAATTTATATAAGACACTATTTAAATATTTAAAAAGAAAGAAGCTATTAAAGCTATTCTGTTAAATTATCCTTTGCCCTAATGAAATTTAATATAGCTCATAAAATCCAGAATTTAACTCTATTAGTAAGATGGTGGTCACAAGTAAAACCATGGTCCTCATTACCATATGGTTTTTAAAATAATAACAAACTATGGAATGTGTAATAAAAAAAAGAAAAAACTAAACATGTAGAAACTACAAAAATGACTTCTCCAATTCCCCAATATTTAATATAATAACATCAGCCAAAACACAATAGTCTATTTGTACAGTGTTAATGTTTGCAAGTTAAATGGTGTTGAATTGACAAGTAATTATGAATAGGCGTTTTTTGGCAGTTTACATAGTCGTGGCTGTTTTCAGCCAGCATCACTACAGAACCTTTAATGTTCTCATATCACACGACCAGGGCCGCTGCTGGCCAAATGGGTGCCCTAAGCAGAATTGTATTGTTGTGCCCCCCTCCCTCAAATATTAATGTAAAAAAAAAAAAAAAAAACTACTAGGTCAAAATAGAACTTTAATAAAATACTGTATAAAAGTAAATGAATAAATAAATTGTCATTAAATTGTATTATTTACAAATTACAATTGTAGCTCTAGACAGTTACCTGTGGCTATTATTTTATTATACAGTTGTCTGATTGATTTTATGGTCTCAAGCATTCAGAAATCATGCAAAAGAAAATTAAGCAGTTTTACTACAATAAAACCATGGTTAATTTTTGTAAGGGTTGTGATGTCCACATGTTTTTTTTGTTGAAGAAATTATAGAGGCTGTCATCTATAGCAAAAAGGTGGCCAATAAGGAAAGATTAAGTGGATATTTTAATTAAATGTATTGGTCAATAACAGCGGCAATTACCAGGCATTTTCCTGAAATCTAGCGACTGCACTCTGGACTGTTAGTCATAGTAACTGTCATCCAAACTGTTGCCATAGTTTACATCAGGCAATACTAACAGAGAGCACTGTTATATTGACAACATGACTAAGCATCTTGTTTGTGAACAATGACACAAGGACTTCCGTAATGCAGCTATCACTAGGAGAGGGATAAACGCTACAATACTCAGCATCATACAGAGAATGTCCATGGCTTAAGTAGTGTGAGTGTGATTGTGTGATCAGTGGAATCAGGTGTGCGTCGTCAGTGCAATGGATTATGGGAGCTGTAGTCCGGTGTGCTGTGTGGAATGAGTCCGTGTGGTGAACGAGTGACCTCTGGTGGCGAGTAGACGGAAGAGCATGGCCAGGATTCGTGACACATGCAGCACCACCTGTGGCACCTTCCAGAAGCAGATTGTGAAGTTCTGGATCCTCCACCGACTGCAAAACCACAAACATGAACACACAGAGCAGCTCTCTGAAACTCTCATGATCACAGTGGATTTGACTGATTGATTGTTGTAATGGTGCTGATGATACATTACCTTTACATCTTCATCCTTCTTGCACAAAGCTTTTCCAGTCAAAACACAGAAACTGATAGTCACACAGAGCTGAAGGACCGACAACACTATCATCATGATATCCAGTCCTCTAAAGATAATCTGGGTGGGTAAAGAATAGAGTGTTAACTTACTAAAATGGAAAACCATCCATAAAGCCTGTAAGACATTTACAGTAAATCAATACAACACAACAGTTCCCTATCATGTTTTTCCTATTCAGAAAACCTGTAAAAAAGCACATCATATGGACAACTTTTTGCTTTTTGTAAAAGAACTTGAACTGTGAGCATGTTTGGAAGAAGATTTGATATGCAGTAGCTAGTCTTACACCATCTAAAGAAAAGGAAGATAATTACCTCATTGAGATTCTTGTAGAACAAACAAATCTCTTTTCTCCTACTTTCATCAGGGGAAAGCATTTTGTAACGATGACCATAATCATCATAGTGTGAATAATGAGAACTTCTGGTTTCACAGTTTTTATATGTATGATCATTTGCAAGGTCCACTGAATACAGCACAACAGCTGTGATAGCCAAGGCAGCACTGACTACATTTAAAATGATCCCGATTATCAGCTGTGAAAACACAAAGAATATATATATATATATATATATATATATATATACACACACACACACACATAAATAAATATATATATTTGAAACCGGCAAAACTAGAACTGTCAAAAACACAAAAAACACAGATGCCTTCAATAGACACTTACCAGAAAAGAAGTGGGAAACTTCGCTGTAAGAATGCACACAATTCCAACTACAAGGAACTATAATAAAATAAGTGCTTTTGATTTTGAACATATCAAAAGAATGATACTTTTTGACAGGCACAACACAACATTAACTGATTTATAAACATAAAAATGATCAAAATGAGACCTAAGTCTTACCACACTTCCGAGCCAAAAGGGTCCATGCACTATTCTATAGATGGTAACCCGCCACCCGATGTATGTTATCACAATCCCAACCGCAATATTAAGGACACCAATTATCATCTGCACAATCTATGGAACAAGAGAACAATATAGTTAAAAATGTACCAAGTTGGTAAAATTACAATTTAAGTCAACCAATCAATTTTTTGCTGTCAGTGTGGACAAACAAAAAATTTTTAATGGTATAAATAAGGATTTGCACAAAGTTTCCAAAATGCTTCATATTGTTTTAAAAAATTACATTTAGTCGCACAGGTTAAAAAAATGCAACTAAAATGTAAATTTTCCAAAACTGACACTTTTAACATAATGTAATAACATAATGTTTTTGTACAGAGCCCCTAAGGGGACATAGTTATTGGGGAAAAAAATATGATATAGGAGGAAAAATTATATTTCAATAATTTTGTGTTCTCTTACGAAAGTATTGCATTCCCCCAAAATACTTTGTGCTTGCTTACAAATCCACTGAAATACAGTTTTTCCTCTCACATCATGTTCTTTCCATCACAAAAGTATGGAAGCTTGTTTCTGCCATGGAATAAAAAAAGAAACAAAAAAAGTAACAGGGACTTTTTATCTTACAATTCTGACTTTTTTCTCACAATTTATATATCACAATTTGGATTTTTTTCTGAGGAAAAAAGTCTGAATTGCAAGATTTCAACTCTTACAATTACAAGGTTCTGAGTCAGTTCTGACTTTTATGTTTTTGTTTACGCTACAAAATAAAAAATAAAAATAATTAATTGCCAAATTTCTCTTACAATTCTTACAAGACTTTTTTCCTCATAATTGTGAGGTAGTTCTGACTTTTCTTCTCAGAATTGTGGGGGTTATATCTTGCCTTAGATTTTTAACATAAAAATAAAAAAGGTAATTGTGACTTTTATCTCACAATTCAGAATTTTTCTAAGAAAAAAAAAATAATTGCAAGATCTTGCAGACATAAAATAAAAAGTCTGAACTACAGGTGCATCTCAATAAATTAGAATGTCGTGGAAAAGTTAATTTATTTCAGTAATTCAACTCAAATTGTGAAAATCGTGTATTAAATAAATTCAGTGCACACAGACTGAAGTAGTTTAAGTCTTTGGTTCTTTTAATTGTGATGATTTAGGCTCACATTTAACAAAAACCCACCAATGTCACGTGTCATGTCCAGTGTCTTTACGGGATCTTTACGGGTTGTATGTGAACGCACGCACTGATTCCGGAAAATCACTGGCAGTGTGAATGAACCAAAATCAGACCATCCCGGGACAAATCACGGGACACGTTTTCCGTGTATTTTCCGGAATGGCTGTGTGAAAGAGGCTATTGTTTAATGTTCAGAAATTATTATTTCAAGACATGGAAAGCATTTTGGCTCGTTTATATGGGCCATCCCAGGCATGGTTGCAGTATGTTCATTGTCAAACTCAAAAATCAGATTACTTTTAATTATTAAAAAACGCCATTATTTTATTTAAAATAAATAATTATTTTATTTTATTGACAAAATATTTTAGTTTGTCTTGGTTTTTTTTTTCATAAGATCAGATAGGGTGTCATATGGTCATGTTACAACGTGCTCCTCAGCTGTTACAATGTACCCCACCTACGGGGCATATTGTCACATTTCACTTTCAGTTTTTGAGGGTAAATAAAGAAAAACGTATACACTGTATTTAAGAAACAAAGCGATATATTTGTACTAGACAAGTGTGAAATTACTGTGGATAAAAAATTATACTCTGAAAACGAAGTGGATTTACACAATTTGAGAAAGTCAAAAAGTGTTACTTTGTGCCCCGCTCTCCCCTATTTATGTCCTCATTTAGCGAGACAGCAGACGCTGAAAACAGTGCGCTTCAGTAGCATATGTGTAGCAAACGAAACCGCGCGTCTGTGCCATTCATTCATAAAGAGACACGCAGGATTTATATTTAAATGGTATTTTTGCAGCTTAATATTTACAGATACTAGTTCATATCACGATTTGGTTTAAGTGTAATGACCTACTTTTGATTTATTCATCCAAACTTTGACAAATTCCGTGACATTCCGCGTTAAACAGTAAATTCTGTTTTTATGACTGGATTCCACGATTCCGTCCGCGGTTTCCGCATCGCGGAAATCATGAAGCCCTAATTATAATGGGTTCTACTGTCGCGTCGCACCACAACGCTTGCGTCCTGTGTCGACACGGTGTGAGTTTTTTAATGGATTCTGTTATAGCCATGCTTGTTTTTAATGTTTTTATGAAATATCTGTATTGATCATATCATCGTATTATTTACTGCCATGCGAGCCACAAATTAAAGCTTGGCGAGCCGCGCAATGAGTAACCTAACTTAGGGGTCTCCAATCCTGCTTCTGGAAATTGCAACATTATGAAACGTAAAAACGTTGTAAGCATCTTACATGGAATGTTTTTTAAGTTCTGTCCAAAAAAAATAAATCAAAGTATGCAAAAATCACAAGACCTGAAAATATCAGAAAGTTATTTTGCAATTAATGCAAATGTCAGACTCACTCCAAAAGCTGTGTGGACGTCCTTCAGCTTCCCTTTCATACCCTGAGATACAGAACACACTGGACTGTAGCACAGAAAACCCAAAATCTGACACAGTACGGGCCATTTGCTCTTTGGGTTTGAGGTGACGGTGATGACCGTCAAACCTTCACCCTGAGACACTGTCAGAGACATGCTGCTGATGGAAGTGATGGACTTAAACTTTCCAGTAGGTAACAATGGCCAAACCTGTTTGTTAACAGCATGAAATAATAAGAACAGCAAATGCAGGAGAATCAGTTTTCAAGTACATATCATAATATCAGGAGGAAAAAAGAACTTTAACACTTCAAATAGACTCAAATGTTTTTTTTATGACAGTATGCAAATTTAAAATGCTACACAGTATGTTTGATTATCAAAACAGCATTGCTAACTTAAGTTCTGTCACTTACATAAACGTTTTTACCTACATAAAAGAGCAGTGCCAAAGTCCATGTGCGTTATTATGTTTCCTATAAGGAAGTTGTGGTGCAGGCTGTTTAACCATCTTTAACATTCTTGTCTTTCTTTCTTTTTTTTTTTTAAGTATATGAAATTATTGTTATTAAACTTTAGAAACACCATGTTACCTTAAACTCACCTTGTGTAGCACGTCTATGAGTCTCAGTACAGATGAGTGAAAATGTCACAACTCTCTGTGGGGTTTTTTTGAAGGAGGAGTTTTGATTTTTCCCGGTAGTGACATCTTCATGAACTGTAAACAAGTATAACAGATATTTTGTTCATGACTTCATTTAAAGTTTAGTAGGCCTAATTGAAGGTATAAATTGTTAATAATAACAAATGTTACTTACTTCACTCCACAACGTTGAAAATCATATGAAACTAGGGGTGTGCGATATAATATCGCAATTGTTGTTTTAACGATGTGCAATTTGACAATATCGAGAATTTTGCAAAAAACCATTCAAAACACCCCTACAGAGCACGCGCATTACGTAATGAAGTCTAGTGGGTTAAATAGTGCACGTGTGCATTTAGAATGTGTTTTTCCACTGCATGATTCAGTCTATTAAAATGCATTAAGAATGATCACAAAATTCAAGATATGGGGGCAGAAAATGTATACAGAGTAGGCCTATATATCATTTCATACAGTAAAAATCACATGAAGAGTGCCGTTTTTTCTTCAAAAATAAGCATGATTACAAATGTGATATTGATTTTATACAACTGTTCAAAAAACAATAAGTTAACATACTTACGTTTTTGACACCATGTTTCCTGTTTTTGCTCCAACAAAAAATAATTCCAAACAGCTAGCGACAGGGGCGGACTGGGGCCAAAAAGTGGCCCTGGACTTTTTGGCACAGAGCGGCCCACCAAACCCAGTCCGCAACACACCGCACCACACCATAAATGAGTGGCATATTCTTGACATTATAATTGGTCTTTTCTGGTGTATATGGCAAATAGTAAATAATTTTAAAGAATTTTCACGAGGGACAGTTTAATATCTGTCACGAATCTGGTTCGTGATCTTCCGCCCACTCACCATCAGAGGTTGCTATTCCATCATATTGACTTTCACACCACACAGACAGTTACATAGCTCCCACGGACTGCATTTCCCATCATTCATTGCACTAAGTACACACAGCTGTCCCAATCACACGCGCACACCTGAGAACTATCTCACAATCACACACTCTTTATAAGCCTTGGACTTTCTCTCCCTTACTGCCGTGTATTGTTCTGCGTATAATACACTCCTTGTGTTAGCTGCCGTACCGAGCCATTCTGTGTTTTCGGTTTAGTTCCAGTATTGTTCTGCATTTATAACTCTCCTAGTTTTAGCTGCGATACGGAACCCACTTAGTTGTCATAGTCTTGCCTTGCCTTGTGTGTTTTCTAGTGTTTTGATTCTTGCCCGTGTTTCCTGGATTTACCCTTTGCCTTGCCGTTCGGACTCTGTTTGCACCTCTCTTGGACTACTGCTCGTGTACCTGGATTATCTCTCTGCCTTGCCCTGTTGGATATTGTTCGCCGATCGTCGACCCACGCTTGACCTAGGATTACTCTTCATCTTGCCTGTGTTTTACCTGTTTGCTGGTGTTTCGATCCTGCCTGTGTTTGTTGACCACGTCTGTTATAATAAAGCTTGCACATGGATCCGCACGTCTCACGTCTTGTTCGCCCCGTTACAATATCACTAAAGTTAAATACCAATATTATCAGTCTGCTCTGGTATTGTCTAGAAGACTTGAATAGTGCAGAATGTGGACTGTTATGGTGCCTTTCTATTGGTCATATACAGTATTTGTCCTTTTGCAGGAGCTTGACATCTATCATTTTAAGGAATAATGCTCCAATTGTGGAAAAGAGTATACAAATTATTTTGATGATGAATAATACAGTAAACAGTACTGTGAAATATGTTACAATTTAAAACAGCTGTCTTCTGTGCTAGTAAAATATAATTGATTCCTGTGATGCAAAGCTGAATTTTCAGCATCATTACTCTAGTCTTCAGTGTCACATGATCCTTTAGAAATCAGTCTAATCTGCTGATTGCTGCTCAAGAAACATTTCTGATTATCAATGTTGAAAACAGTTGTTCTGCTTCATATTTTTGTGGAAAATGTGATACCATTCAGTCTTAGGTAAGATTAAAAAATATAAATTAATATTTTTCTTCAACAATGTTGCATTAAATCAAAGATTATATACAAAAAGGGACTTTGATTAAATTGATTTAAGAGATAAAGATATTTAAACTTATTACAAAGTACTTATATTTCAAATAAATGCTGTTCTTTAACTGAGAACCATTATACCAATAATAAAACCATTATTAATAATTGATCACAAATAATAACTGATAATTAGGCTAAGCAACAAATTAGGCAGCATTAGAATGATTTCTGAAGGGACACTGAAGACTGGAGTAATGATGCTGAAAATTCAGCTTTGATCACAGAAATAAATTACATTTTAAAACATAAAATAGAAAACCACTATTTTAAGTGTATTTCATAATATTAGGCTATTGTTTTACTGTATTTTTGATCAAATAAACTCAATCTTCTTTCAAATAAATAAATAAATAAAAAGCCTTAATTATTTCAAACTTTTAACCACCAGTGTGTATATAAAATAGGCTAATGCATGTGAATTAATAAGCAGATTATATTTTTATTATGCCTATAAATCACTTTCCTATGCACAGCACTCGAAAGCAAAAGTCTTCAGATTGAGAACGATTTTTATAGATTTTTAAACATTTTCTTAGACACGTGAAATCACGGAAGAAAGCAGATTTACATTAACTCTTATCTCATGTCTGCTGAAAACTGCATTATGTAGCCTACATTGTGACGATTCGAATAACGGCATTAAAATCTGAGAAATTTGAAAAGGCCAGTAGTAGTTTGCATTCCTGAAAATTGTTTGCCGTTTAACTAAACGGTTGGCAAATATTGCTGAATTGTCTCGTCATGTTTAGCTGCTTACATCTTACCTCAGCTCGCATTCATGTCGCGTGCAGCTCAGCGTCTGTGAAAATCCCGCCTTCTACACTTTGATTGACTATTTCAAACATGTTGACATTGACGAGCGCTTTTGAGCAGCTGCACTGAGCCGGAGCACGCTAAATTAATTAGAATTTTTGAACGAAGTGGGCCGGGCGGCCCGGGTCTGGGCCGATGGAAGGATATATTTACTACAATCCATTTATTATATATATTACGCAAAGGTCCGGCCCACATTGTACAGCGGCCCACCGGGAAAACTCCCAGTGCTCCAGATGGCCAGTCCGCCACTGGCTAGCGCTGTTTTACGAGCAACATGATAGCATTTCGTTCCTGAATGAATCAACCTTTTAAATGATTCTGTTCAGTCGCAATGACTCACTTATTAACAGTGATTTTCTGCCACCTACTGGCGATTTTAATTTCACATTTAATGTATTGTTTCATTTTTAAAATAATTTCAAATATCAGTATTCAGTGTTTTATGTTTAAAATATCAAAACAAATGCATTTGTAACTGCAGGTTAAAGCAATGCCATGTCCCTCTGAGCTGCATTAAACAGTGTGCAAACACATCTAAATGCCACTTCAGATGCAACTTCTGCAAAAAATTAATTTTGTTGATACTGGTTTCATTTATTTGGTAACAGCCTAAATGTCTTATTCTAATTGACTGATTAAATGTAACAATTTGACTCAAAAGATGCACACTTTTAGAAAAAAAAATGGCTTTATTAAAGGTAAAATTGCCCATAAAAGGTAAAAATCAATTTAAACTGAAAAGATTAATTTCTGTCACTGATGTGAACTGACCACACAGAATATGAATAATATCAAAAACTGCAGCTGTCCATCGTAGTCAGATATCAGCAAAATAACACACTCGGCAAAATATCGTCTAATTATCGTTATCGAAAAAAATGCCAAAAAATATCGAGATATCTTTTTTTTTTTTCAATATCGCACACCCCTATATGAAAGAAAGATTTTAAAAGGTTTCAGTCAGGACGAATCTAAAACTTCTGTAAATGATTGACTACTGTAGCCTTCTATCTTTTGTAAATTGATATTACGGTAGTAGAGTGAGACTGGGTTCATAGGCCTACATGTAATGTTTTTAAAAGGTCAAAATAGCTTAAATATGCACTAGTACACATAAAAGTTATTTGGCAATGAACATGCGAAGAAGCTGTCATGTATTTTGGACTCGAATGCGTCCTGTTTTTATTTCACACAAGGTATAGCTTACTCTTAATTAATGTGCGTATTATTTTATGTAGGACTATCTGCACCAAAACAAGTGCTTTCCGTCGTGAAGATCAGCTTTACCTCATGTTTTAACTCTCCTAAAAATGAAATAAATAAAATGTCATGAGTCTTGTAGTCACTTTTTACACAATAAGGTGTAACTACAAGTATAAATAGTATCTAGCATAATTTGTACGGAGTATAAGCTCATTTATTAGGGCCCAAGCCAGAAAGGCGCAGGGCCCTATTGATCCCCTAAGGATTATTATTTTTTATTTTTTATTTTTTTTATTTTTTTTTTTTTTTCAACCTTCCGGGTACTTTTGGGGGCCTTAACATACTCAAAAACTCTTGAAAATCGGCACGCACGTTGGAATCCGCGGCCATTAGGACGCCGCAGAGGCTGGGACCCGGGCGTGGCACAGGAGCTCTACGGCGCCCCCTGGAACACAGTCAGAAAACTTGATGTATAGCTCACACACACTTGCACGTATTCATATGAAACTCGGTACACATATAGATCTCATTGAGCCGAACAACTTTCGCGCTGCATGTCATAGGCTCCGCCCAACAGGAAGTCGGCTATTCAGGGTTGTTTAAAAAACGCATGCTCTGGAATTTGAAATACTCCTCCCAGGATTACCACCCGATTGCCACCAAACTCGGTAAACATGATCACAAGACATTGGGGATGCTAAATTGCGAAGAGATTTTTGATATCTCGAACGGTTTGCCCGTGGCGAGGCGATGAAGTTATGGCAAAAAATGAGACACAGAAAATGCCTAATAACAGCCACATACATTGTCTGATTTTCATCAAACTTCAGTGGTTTGTTCGTTGTATGATGCCGATCACATAGATGTGACTATTAGGAGTCAAAGTTATAGCGCCACCAACTGGCAGCAGGAAATGTGTCATTTTCAAAATGCTTTGAATTCAGCATCTTATTTTTACTCGATTTGCTTCAAACTTCATCAGAATAATGTCAAAACACGGCCGATGTAAAACTGTGAAGGGAATATTGATAGCTAAACTACTGTTGCCATGGCAACGTGTCAAACTTGAAAATTGGTTTCTGGTGATTTTGAAGCAGATAACATGTTTAGAATGTCATGAAACTCAACACACATATGAGTATTAATGGTAGTTAGACACTGGAAAAAGCTCATAAACGGGCGTGAAAGAGGCACTCTATAGCGCCACCTTTTGTCAAAAATGGGGGGGTTAGTTTTAGCTACAGACACCAAACTCGGTACATAAATTGTTCTAATCAAGCCGGACAACTTTCTAATTTACACTCATTAGCTACGACCAACAGGAAGCCGGCTATCTTTTTTTTATGTCATTTTCGGGGGAAATCAAGCTGTAAATAAATTCATACTCCTCCAAGCAGAAACAAGTAGTTCACACCAAACTTTGTCAACATGATACCAATATACTGAAGATGTTAAATTGCGAACGAATTTAGGATATCTTGAACGGTGTGGCAATGGTGATTCATTAAAGTAACAGTAAAAAAAGATAGCGCTCATTTTTTTCTATCTTTAAAGAGCAACTTCCAAACACTTCAAAAAAATTTACATACACAGAACAAGTCATTCTGAGGAAATGTGATTAATTCCATGAATTTACAATAAACTATGGATAGCAGAAAATTCAAAAACGATCAGACATGTTTTGTCAATCTGCTTCTGTGTGTGTGATGTGTGGGGAGGGGGTGGGTGACTGAGGTGACTGAGTTCACTGAGTTGAGTGTGGCTGAAGGGGAGGGGGAGAGAGAAAGAGAGAGAGAGAGGGTCTGTTTAAACTTTTGATGGTTTAAAAGTAACAGTAAAACAGTTCAGCTGACAGATGCAGACTAAGCTGTAATGCAAGCAAAAAAAATCAGGGAAAATCAGGGAATCAGGCTCTACATAAATTCATACTCCTCCAAGAAAAAACAAGTAGTCCACACCAAACTTTGTCAACATGATGCCAAGATACTGAAGATGCTAAATTGCGAACGGATTTAGGATATCTTGAACGGTGTATTAATGGCGATTTATTAAAGTTACAGTAAAACAGAGCAGTAATTTTCTTATATCTTTAAAGTGCAGCTTCCAAACACTTCAAAACTTTTTACATACATAGAACAAGTCATTCTGAAGAAGTATGGTTAGTTTCATGACTTTACAAAACTTTATGGATAAGAGAAAATTTAAGAACTCTCAGACATCAGATGTGTGTGCACTATGTGTGTGTGTGGGGGTGGATGGGTGTGACTCTTTCTCTCTCTGTGTGTGTGTGTGTGTGTGTGTGTGTGTGGAAGTGAGAAGCTGGGTGAGGGGGTGGGTGAGAGAGAGAGAGAGAGAGAGAGAGAGAGAGAGAGAGAGACTTTTAAACATCTTTTTAACCACTAGCAATAAAGATCAATCAGTATTTATTTATTTATTTTATTTATTTATTGCATTACAGCTTAAGAAGTCTCTAAGGTCTTATCCTATTCTGTCCGTTTTAGGGACAAAATAAATCCTAGAACCAGTTAATTTGTAAGGCACTGACAACATAATTTTATATAATTAGGTTAATAATTATGTTAATTACAACATAAAAAAAATCTAAAGATACATACACGTGGTCTTATAAATTTTTGTGCTGGAAATAATTTTTTGACACTAATTTGATGCTGAACTATGACATGATATTCATCTGAATTTATATCATCTCATAAATGTAACAGTAAAACAGTTCAGCTCACAGATGAAGACTAAGCTGTGTTAAGTGTGAGTGTAAGGGTGAGTAGGTGAGTGAGAGAGAGAGAGAGAGACTTTTAAACATCTCTTTAATCACTAGAAAAAAAATCAATGAGTATTTATTTATTTATTTATTGCATTATAGCTTAAGAAATCTCTTAGGCCGTGTCTTTTTTTGTCAGTCTTAGGGAGAAAAAAAAAAGTCCAAAAACCAGTTAATTTGTAGGGCACTTACAGCATTATTTTATATAATTAGGTTAATAATTATTTTAATTACAACATTAAAAAAAAAATTAAAATCTAAAGATACATACACGTGGTCTTATAAATTTTTGTGCTGCAAATAATAATTTGACACTAATTTGATGCTGAACTATGACATCCTGTGACATGATATTCATCTGAATTTACATCATCTCATGAATGTAACAGTAAAACAGTTCAGCTCACAGATGAAGACTAAGTTGTAATGCAGGCAAAATATTTCACAAATGCTTATAGATCAATAAAACCTTTTAAAAATGCTTATGAATCATTAAAGGTTTAGGTAACACTATATAATAAGGTCTCATGTGTTAACATTAGGGAATGCATTAACTAACTTGAACTAACAATGAACAATATATTTTTTACAGCATTTATTAATCTTTTTATTGTTAGTAAAAATAGTCATGTTCAAAAGATACAACTTTATATTTTAATAATGTATTAATATTATTTTTACTTAACATTAATTAACATTAATAAATGTTATATAATTATTGTTCATGTTAACTAGTATAGTTCAATAATATCATTTTTAACATTAATTTATTCAAAACTAACCAACTAAGTATGAACAACCATTGTTTTACTATATTTCTTAAGAAAACAAATTCTAAAAAATAAAGTAAAAAATTCTTTATGTTAGTTCATGGTACAGTAACTGATGTACATTAACCAGAAATTTTAATTAATAATGTAGTAGTCAATTTTGAACATATCATTAACCAAGATTCATAAGTGCTATAAAAATATTGTTCATGTTAACTTACATAATGTTAAAAACTAAAAACTTATTGAAAAGTGGTACAAAAGTTTTATGTGTTGTTCTTTGTGTGTGTGCGAGTGAGTGAGTGACTGTGAGAGAGGATAGAGAGAGAGACTAAAATTAATAAAAGCTATATAAATATTGTTCATATTAATTAATATAGTTAATGTTAATAATTGAAACCTTACTGAAAGTGTTACCAAAGTTTTATATATTGTTGTGTGCATATGTGTGTGTGTGTGTGTGTGTGTGTGTGTATATATGTGTCTTTCACAGTATTGACAGTTTGGATTAACCCTTTAGTTGCTGTATCCCTAAAAACCAGACTGCCAGAGGGTTACTGTAAATGCATGTGCCCGCTGTGCCCCTTTTTCGTGATGCCACCGGGATGGCGGTTGCGCTGACGGCTTGGGCCCGCCATCGCTGCTTGCAGCTATATTTGCTATTTGTATTTCCTCTGCCTTTTTGTTATGTCTGGTTCACAAACACTTCTAAGGATAAAATTGTTCTCATGTAGTTAAGAAGCTACAATAAAGGTCTTCTGTTTTTTAAAACGTTGATGTTTTTTGCAAATTGCGTGGGAACCAATGGGGGTCAATAGGGGAGTCCGTCATAACAAAATTTGTACAGACTTTCCAAAACACATCTGTGTGTCAAAACTTTGCATCCACATAAATGACCCTAAATGAGAAATATTTACAAAACTTCAAGAAGAAATAAATAGTTTAATCAGTATTTCGAGCAGTTTGAAAATCGAGGGTGGGTCAGATTGACTCCAACACAAGATAAAGTGATGGAAGCTAATACCAAGAGCATCAAAAATTCATTAATTCAATGATTTCTTGTTAACTATGTCATCATCAACAAGAAGCTAAATGTTCCACTTATTATTAGTGTGTGGTTGTCTCACATTCATTAGGCCCTAAATGTTTTTTCTTTTCTTTTTTTTTTGGTTTTCTTTGCCTTCCTCAGCGACAGCGTCTTCTTATCCTGGTATATGCCCACTTTTCTTGAGCAGCCTGTGGAACAAAAATGTGAGAAATACATTGAAAACGTGTATTACATTGTATACATTGGAAGCATTGGACGTGTTTCTCGCTCATTTATACTCAGAGGTGTAAAATACTTGAGTAATTTTACTTGATTACTTTACTTAAGTATTATTTTGGGAGATTTTTACTTTATTCAAGTACAATTTAAACTGACTACTTGTACTTTTACTTGATTACATTTCTGAAGAAAAAAACTGTACTTTTTACTCTTTACAATTTTATTTCAACTTAAAAAGTACATTACTTTTTTATTTTATCTTATGCACATTAAATATGGTAAACGTAAGCTCAAAAGTGCATGCTTGACGTGTAATAAACAATTAAAAGATTAATTATACTTTTAGACAGTGACGTAGACAACACAAAAAAGTGGCCTTTCAAAACGTTAATGTTGTATGTTTTAATTCTATGACTCTCCTCATTAATTCAGCCCATTCTTGCATTCTGTCTGGAATATGTTTCTAAACTCTTCATCACATTGTTATTAAAAGTGATAGTTCACCCAAAAATTAAGATTCTCATGTCGTCCCAGATGTTTATGACTTTCTTTCTTCAGATGAACACAAGCAAAGATTTTTAGTCCGTGTAATGCAAGGGGACAGGACCACTTCAGAAACAACACAAAGTGAACACGACGGTCAAGTTAAAAATATTGATTCATTAACAGGGGTTGTATGAGTTACTGTCATATTCACTTTGTGTAGATTTTGAATTGTCATTTTTGGACATCCTGTACTTGTCTTATAAGAAGAGAGATGATTTAGTTTAGATGATTTAGATCTTAGTTTGTGTTCATCTGATAAATAAAAGTCATATATATATATATATATATATATATATATGGCTGGGGTGTGATGAGCACACTGGCGCCATTGTACTTTGGCTGCTGTCGCATCATCCAGGTGGATGCTACACACTGGTGGTGGTTTTTAGACCCCGTACATGATTGTAAAGCGCTTTGGGTGTACAGCAGTGTAAAGCACTATATAATCATTCATTCATTCATTCATTCATATATATATATATGGGATGGCATGAGGGTGGAAAGGATGGAGTTTCCTTTTAATCCCTTTCCCTGCAATTTGTGTGTGTGTGTGTGTTCCGCTGTGCTGCATTTTAATTGTTATCGCTGCACTAGATATGTGTTTGACCTGTGCCATTGCATTTTGTTTCATTTTCTCCCTTAAACCAAACTTCTGTATGTCTGTCAGAAAGAAAAAAAAAAGTACTTCTACTTTTTTAATACTTGAGTACAATTTAAATTAGTACTTTTTTACTTTTACTCAGGTATGGTTTTGGTCAGATACTTGTACTTTTAATTGAGTAAAATTTTCACTGAGTATCTTTACTTTCACTTGAGTAAAATTTTTGAGTACTGTTTACACCTCTGTTTATACTGTTTGTCACTTCATTTCATACAGTGAGAGCAGCAAGTCAAGTCGATGACACTCCACACTACCAGAGGGCGCTGTGGAACAATCGGCGTTTGCAGCACTTTTCCCCGCTGCTTGGTGCGATGATGTAATGAAGTAAAAGAAGAGTAAAGATGGCGGAGAATAGCGGCACGGATCCTGCCTTGGAGACGAACACTGAGGAAAATGCCGCCGCTAGCGCGACTATCATTAAGGTCACCGTCAAAACACCGAAGGATAAAGAAGAAATAGCCATCGCTGAGGATTCATCTGTCGCACAGGTGATTTTTTTCGCGGTTTCTTGTTGTTTGTATCACCCGGGCGTTCGTTACACCAGCGGCTAACAGCTTTAGCCGGAGAGCTAACGATTGACGACGAACAGTCCAAAGCCGAAAATCGTCGCAGGGGATATTTAGAATGACTTCAGCTCTTGCTGTTACTTAAATGAGGTTATTTTGAACATCTTATTCATTGTTTGTGGTCTTTTTAAACGCATGTAAAGTGAGGTTTTCTAACTCGCTGTTGTCGTTAAAGAAACGGCCTGCTCAGGTAGAAGGTTCTAGTCTGTCATCTTTGATCGCGCTCTTTCTGTTTTGCGTTGTATTGTTGACTTCAAGAATATGTGGATAAATTAAATAGCTTGTTAGATAGCATTTCCTGTAAAGGTGGTACTAGCAGTGTTTATGTTAGTTCATTTGACCAGTTGGTGGTTAATGTTGATGTTTACGAGATCAGGTTTAATAAAAGGGACTGTGATGTTGCACAAAAGTGAGGATGTATTAATCTGATTTCACCTGTAACATCATAACCCGCATGTATTGTCCTCTTAACAGTTTAAAGAGGAAATCTCCAAAAGATTTAAGGCGAAGCAGGACCAGTTGGTTCTGATTTTTGCCGGTAAGATTCTGAAAGATGGAGACACGCTCGGCCAGCATGGCATTAAAGACGGACTCACGGTTCACCTGGTCATCAAAACCGCACAAAAGTAAGAGGACCTGCTTTTAGGGTCAAAACACAACTGGTATTTTCATACAACTGGTGTTGTAGGATAATGCCTGTGCATTATGGATGGCTCACATTTAGAGGGTTTTATGTTTGTAGGACTTCAGGTGGTGGTAGTTCGCAGACCTCTGCCTCTTCTGGCCCTGGACCATCGCAGGGCAGCACTGCTGGAACCGCTAACTCCAGCCCGGCCGGCAACCTGGGCACACCCCAGGGCAGTGGGCCGTCCCCAACCCCGACACAGCCACCCAATATGCTAGGTGAGTAATGTTTTTGAGTTTGTCAGCCAGTTGTTCCCGTTTTAAGTGTAATTCCATTACAATGCAATTCCATGATATTGTTGGTGTTTTGTGTTGCAACCAGTGTTGTCATTGTTAACTATAACTATCAACATTGTTTTTCTAAATTGAAATAAAATCAAATATAAATATTAGATGAGAAACTTACTTAAAGCCTAAATGAAAATAAATGTTGCCTTGGCAGCTCACTGAAAGAAGTACTGAAGTATTAAAATGACTGAACTGAAAACTGAAATAAATATTTAAGATAAAATAAATAATATTAAAAAACAAAAACTAATAAAAATGACAAAAACAAATTAAACTAAAATTAAAAAAGCATTCTAAATTATACATATATATTGTTTGTATAATTGTAAAAATAAAGTATATTTAAATTTGTGTGTATATATATATATATATATATATATATATATATATATTGTGTGTGTCTATATTGGTGATTGGCTCATTTTCTGTTTGTAACTTTACAATATCTTATTTTGCAATGTAGTACTTGTTCAGTTTACTGGCTGATTTTATTTATTTTTTTGTTTATCTAAATTAGTTCCTTTTCTAAAAATAATTGTTACAAAGACAAACTTTGTGAATCCTAATATAGTATTTTGTTCTTTGTAAGACGGTTCTGTTATTTTATTTTGCTTGAGTCTTACGCTGGTTCTCATTGTTTTTTCAGCTGGGTTTGGTGACCTCTCGGGTTTGGCTAACCTCGGTATGGGATCTGCCAACTTCATGGAGCTTCAGCAGCAGATGCAGCGACAGCTCATGTCCAACCCTGAGATGCTGTCTCAGATCATGGAGAACCCACTTGTGCAGAGCATGATGTCCAACCCTGACCTGATGAGGCAGATGATAGTGGCCAACCCACAGATGCAACAACTAATGGAGCGCAACCCAGAGATTTCACACATGCTTAACAACCCAGAGCTCATGAGACAGGTATGTTACTGGATATGTACTAGAAGGTATTTTGCTTGATTTGTTTGCAGTAATAAGATGCTTAAGTGAGTGTGCAGTTGTATTTTGTTTTCAGAAAGTTCTTTATTCTAACTTTTACATCTAAAATGTTTGCATTTGTTTCATTGCATTATTTAAGGAACTGATTTGTTTTTATTAACTTTCTTTTTTTGCTTGTCAAGACAATGGAGTTGGCACGAAACCCAGCCATGATGCAAGAGATGATGCGTAACCAGGACCGGGCGCTTAGCAACCTCGAGAGTATTCCCGGGGGTTACAATGCTCTTAGGAGGATGTACACAGATATTCAAGAGCCCATGTTTAGTGCTGCACGTGAACAGGTCAGATAAATTTATTGATTTAAAAAATATACTTATTTTAATTGGGAAATAATGTAATTTTAATGAAAAATTAAATTAATTTTTGAAAAAAATAATTTTCACCTAAAATGAATTGATCAAATTCAAAGTCAAGTCTTAACACTCATTGGAAATTGCTAATATTAAGTGTTATATTGCATCATCTTCTTTTGAACAGTTTGGAAATAACCCCTTCTCGGCATTGGGTGGAAATACTGACAACTCCGGAGCACAGCCCTCCAGGACAGAAAACCGAGAGCCCCTGCCAAATCCCTGGGGTCCCCCTGACACCACCGCCACCACCACCTCTGGGACTGCTACCACCACCAGCTCCACCACAAGCTCAACCGCACCCAGTGTGTCCAACCCTCTGGGCATCAGCTCCTCTAACCTTGGAAACGGTAATGGCCTTTTATGTAAACATTTGGCTTTAATTTTAAAACCAGGTCCATGAATTTGTTTTGAGGATATGTTGTAGTAGAATTTGCAAGCAGATGATATGAGTGAACAGAACAGTTACAGCAGACAATATATTTATTTTGTTAATAATAAATAAAAATAATATTTCTTTTCAGGTCAAATACTGCATAAAAGGGTTTACATCTCAAATAAATTGATTTTGTGTTAAACTATCTATCTATCTAGCTATCTATCTATATGTTGTGGTTTGCTTTTAGGTATGTTCAACAGTCCTGGCATGCAGAGCCTAATGCAACAGATCTCTGAGAACCCTCAGCTTATGCAGAACATGCTTTCTGCTCCTTATATGCGCACCATGATGCAATCCCTGGCCCAGAATCCTGATATTGCCTCACAGGTAGCAAGACCATCATTCCCAAAAGTTCATCATTCATAGAAGTTTTAATTTAGGATGATGATCTGTTATTAATGTTCTAAAACCTAAACGTTTTTTCAGGTGTTGATGAACAACCCTCTCTTTGCCGGAAACCCACAGCTGCAGGAGCAAATGAGACAGCAGTTACCTGTATTTCTACAGCAGGTGTGTCCAGTTGGAGTTGTTGTAGATTATGTCTATAGGATTCATTTGATTTTATTTGCTAACTGACTTGTTTTTCTGATTCACTTGCAGATGCAGAACCCAGAAGCCCTTTCTGTCATGACGAATCCTCGAGCCATGCGAGCCCTAATGCAGATCCAGGAGGGACTGCAAACCCTTCAAACTGAAGCCCCTGGTCTCATGCCCAGGTGCAGTTCCAGTTCCATTTATACACACACACATTTTTTTTAATTGTTTTTTTTTTTTTTAAGTAGTCCCTTATGCTTACAATGACTCCATGTAATTTAATCAATAATACAGTGTAAATAGTGTGAAATATTATTATTATTATTATTATTATTATTATTATTATATTTAAAATGTAATCATGTTGTTCATGTGATGCAAAGCTGAATTTTCAGCAACCATTACTCCAGTCTTCAATGATTCTTCAGAAATCATTCTAAAAAATTTGTATAATTATCAATGCTGAAAACAGTTGTGCTGTGTAATGTTTTAGTGGCAACTATGATGCTTTTTTGTTTGTTTCTTTAATGAATAGAAAGTTCAGAAGAACAGCATTTTGTGTATATTTTTTGTAACAAATGTATTTACTGTCACTTGATTAGTTTAATGCATCTTTGGTTATTAAATGTAATTTCTTTTTTTTTTATGGTTTTTCACACTTTTGAATGGTAATCATGTTTTCACAAAAATATGAAGCAGCGCTGAAGAATTTTAAGTCGATATATTGAAATGGATAGTTTGAAGTATTTTAAGTATTAGAAGTTTTGAGAGTTTTTTTTTGTGAGTTTTATATTGCTTAGCTACTTTGTTCTCTACAGAGTAAAAAACCCTAAAGAACACATCCTCTTTCTACTAGTTATTTCCCTCTTGGCTTTGTCGTCAAGTAAATGCAGCTTCCTCTAGATTAGAGCACATGTGCTTGCCTATTAAATGGGTTTGTTTTATTCCAGTTACGTATATTAGTTGACAGATCAAATAATCTAAACAAACAGTGTGGCTAGGGCTGGGCGATATGGCCTAAAAAAAAAATCCCCGATTTTTTCACAAAAAATCCGATTTACGATTTAAATCGATTTTTTTCCCCCCCTACTTAAAATCAATCTGCAGATGACAAAGAAACTGTTCAAAACAAGTTCTAACTTTATTTTGTTTTGATTTTCCCTCTGGGATTTGATCTGGATTCCCCCCTTGGGGTTAAAGTGCAATCAGAAACAA
>JAFVLL020004960.1:22482-96267 GCA_021397915.2 Tor tambroides | reverse complement strand
CCTCTTAGCTTCATCTATCCATTCCCTACGATAACCACGACGTAAGAATCTTGAAGTCAAGTCATCGGACCATCGAGAATAAGACTCTTCCGTACTACACACTCTACGTACACGCTTAAATTGGCTAGTAGGGAGACTTTTAATAAGAGGTTTTGGATGAAAACTATCACCTCTTAAAATCGTATTGCGATCTGTTGATTTACGAAACAACTCAGTTTGAAGTTTACCCTCAGAAATGTGTACCATTACGTCAAGAAAACTGATGCTCTCTGTGTTACACTCCATAGTGAACTTCAAGTGCTCAGTTCTAGAATTGAGATAATCAACAAATAGTGACAATTCAGCAGATGTAGAGTTCATCATCATAAAGATATCATCAATATACCGTTTGTAAAATATTATCTTAGGTAGAAACGAATTCGATTCATTTAAAATAAACTCATTTTCAAAAACACCCATATACAAGCAGGCATAATTTGGTGCCATTTTACTGCCCATTGCTGTTCCCTTCACTTGTACATAATACTCATTTTGAAAACGAAAGTAATTATTGGTTAAGACAATATTTATAAGATCCAGCAAACATGCCGTACTAGGTTTCTCTCCGCTTGGTCTTTGTTTCAGAAACTGTTCCACCGCCCACAAACCATCCTGATGAGGGATGTTAGTGTATAAACTCTGAACATCAAGTGTGACAAGAAGAACAGCATCGGCAGAAAAATTAACCCCATACAATGATTCAATAAAATCCATAGAATCTCTTACATAGGATGGCAACATGGGTACAATCGGTTTGATAAAATGATCCACAAAGGCAGAAATATTCTCAGTAAGACTCCCAATACCACTTACAATGGGACGACCCTTCAAAGGGGTGTCCAAGCCTTTATGGACCTTGGGCAATGTGTATATTACAGGTATGACAGGAAAGTCCACTTTAAGAAATTCATATTCATTTTTGCTGAATTCCCCATTTTCAAAATGTTGGTGTAACTTAGAATGGACATACATTTGCAACTTACTAGTAGGGTCAGCAGGTAAACGTTCATAAAAAACATGATCATTCAATTGTCTCCTGATTTCCTTCTCATAATCTGTAGCTCGTTGAAGCACTATAGCCCCTCCCTTATCAGCAGGGCGCACAACCACATCGGTATCTCTTCTAAGGTCAAGTAAAGCATCCCTCTCTGCTTTTGATAAATTATTATATACTTTGTATTGTCTCTTATTTTTTAGTAAAGTCTTAACATCAGCTTCAACAAGCCTACAGTAAGTGTCCAAAGATGCATTCCTGTTACAAGGTGGAATAAAAGTCGACTTCCTTTTAAAGGGAAGATGAATACCGAACGAATCACTGCGTTGTCTAGTAACAGAATGATCATCGGAAGGAGTAGCTCCTACAGTTGTACCAAAAAATTCCTTCAATCTGAGAGATCTAAAAAATTTTTGAAAGTCAATCATAGTATCAAAATCATTAGCCTCAGTTGTAGGAATAAAAGAAAGTCCTTTACTAAGAGCAGCAATACAAGAACCAGAAAGTGACTTATCTGAAAAATTCATAACCGTTTCCTCTGATTGCTCCTCGTCAGTCGTGGAGGAAGCAAGGAGCCTCTTTCGTTTTCCCCTTCTGCATCTTTTCTTGAGCCTCTTGCCTTCCCATCCGTACCTGGAACATTCGCCCGGGTGCGGTTTCAAAAAACAGAGCTTTTCCACCATTCATATTCATCATCATCCCTTGCAAACTTTCTCCGCTTATTCGCTTTAATCTCACTGGAGAGTTCTGCCCGTTGTCGTTCAAGATCTTTTTTCAGTTCTGTTAAATTACTTTTGTTGATGATTTCACCAAGTTGTAGTTCCAGCATTTTCGATTCCTGACGTGTTGACTCAAGTTGCTTCATAGTCTCCTTAATCACCAGCGCCATAAGATCAAAAGAACATTTGTTTAATATCTCACACCAGCGAGTACAGAACTCAGAGTCCTCTAAGCCAAAAGCGGGAGCTTTTTGCAAACGTAAGCCCCTTGGGGTAATCTTCTTACGTAACTAGTCACTCAAAGTCACAGCATGATAGTATTGTTTAACTTCTCATTGGAGTAAATGCTGTAGTTTCTGTGTGACTTCTGCAACATCTCCTTCATCAAAATTCCTGCATAATCCACTTCATTGAATTCAAATGTTGTGCTTAGAGAGATAGACTCTTCATCTGCCGTAATGAAGTCAGAAAGAGTTTTTGTTTTTTTTTCTCTTCTACTCTCTCTCTCTCTCTTCTCTTTCTTGTCCTGTGGGAGTAGGTTTACACCCACACAGTGATTAAACGGATTTAATTGGCATGATCACCTGTTACTTATAAAGAGTTAAGAGTTGTACCTCAGTTTGTTATCTGTGCCTGACGAAGACCTGATGGTCGAAACGTTGCAATAAAGAATTTTTTTTTATAGAGCAGTCAATTCAGTGTGCGGACATTATGTTTGTTCTTTTACTATAATTTTTTTTTTGTCCTGCACCTGAGCCCTCTTTGGGTTTGTGGGATGTGCGCAACTTTCTTTCATTTTGTCTTTCGATGAAAAAGGGAAGTAACATACTTAACATTGTTTTGCACATGTGGATGAAAAGTCAAATTCGACTCAAATATAACTATAATTTACTATAATTAAACTATAATACTATAATAAACTATAATTTTTTTAGTTTAGTTTGAAACTCAGAGCCATCCAGTTTTACGAATTTGATGAGGAAAGCTTAACCTCAGTCTTTTCACTATTAAGACAGAAAATTTTGAGTCCAAATTTTTATCTCAGACACACAGTGTGAGAGAAAAGACACATCCACATTTTGACCAGGCTTACAATGAATATAAATGTGAGTATCATCTGCATAAAAGTGATAATTAAGCCTGAGTGATAAGAGCAATCCAAGTGGAAACATATAAATACTAAAAAGTAAAGGGCCTAAGATTGAACCCTGGGGGACACCAGTAGGTACAGAGCCAATCTCAGACCTAAAGCCACTCATAAAAACTGGCGGCAATCAGAGAGATAAGATCTTAACCAGGCTAAAACAGTGCCAGAAACAACAAAAACCATTTCAAGACAACTGAGTAAAAGGTTGTGAATGATTGACTGTATCAAAAGCGGTACTAAGATCAAGAAAAATAAGGTTGGAGAGAGAGACAGAGTCTGAAGCTATTAACAGATAGTTAGTAACCCTGACTAAAGCTGTTTCTGTACTGTGAAGTTTTCGAAAATCAAACTTAAATAAGCTTGTAGAGATGAGATCTAGTGTGCAAGTGGTGACTTTCGTTCGTGATACCTCCTTACTAAGCAAATCAGAGTCAATTTGAGAAAAAAATAGAAAAACGTGTCAGAGAAACAAAGTGGTGAAGAGGAAATAAATTTATAGCGTGAATATGTTTGTGAACATTGTCAGTTTTAAAACTAAAAACAATGAAGGAAATTATTACACAACTGATTTAAAAGAGCCAACGTGGTGTCAGCATTAACTTTGAGCAGCATGTTTTAGTATGAAAGAAATATCTGGGATTGCTTTGATAATTATCAATAATCTGACAAAAGTAGGCAGATCATGCAGACTCATTTTCAGTAATATATTCACCTAAATGGTCTTTCCAAGCTTGAAAAAAATACATTCAAGTGAGAAGCACACCACTTGTGCTCCATTTTGTTGGCTTGATGTTTTAATATGTTTAGGTGCCATAGAATGGAAAACTGTATTTACCTTGGCATTGTTAAATAATAAGAGTTCAGTACATGGAAATGGCATACCGTGAGCCTCAAACTCCATAGTTTCCTCCTTCTTATGTAAATCTCATGAAAAAAAGGCCACTGAAAAACAGGCGAATCTGAACATAACACCGACTGTGACGTAACAGTCGGGATCACTATGCCCCCAACATTTGCATAACGTCTACCCGCCCATGTTCTAGGCCAGCCGCCAGCCGAACCTACACAGCCGAATCATCAGAAGTTCTGCAGGTATTGTAAAGAAACAAGCGAGGACAACAGCGAAAATGGCAGATCATGGAAATAAATGTTATGTTCCAGGCTGTGCAGGAAGTGTGAAGTGCAGGGATGGGTTGATGTCTGTATTCAGGAAGGCACGGAAAACAAATAACTCATTCTACTAAAATAACACGAGCCACTAAAGGGACATGGTTAGCTCCTTGCTAGCGGTAGCCTGTTACACTGCAGTACATAAGATTTCACTTACCACATAAACAGAGTAAGGAGAGATGACTAAGGGTGATGGCAAATGATTTACAGATCCTGAGCACCACTTACAAGCATCTGATCTTGTAAAATGTGTGGTAAGTACTGCCGCTCCATAGAATAAACAGAGTACGTGCGATTGCGAATCTCGAAAGCGAAAGTGAAACTATAACGCGATTGACCGATCGTTCAAAAGCAGTTTCAATGCCTCACGTATTAATAGCGGCTCCCTGATGCCCGCATTTTATATACAGTATAATTACCCGACGATATAACTGCAAGAGAAAGTATTGAAATATATATTTTCCTCCCTGTGTTTCCTTCTTGCTGTGAGCTACTGAAATGAGCCGCACTGTGAAACAGCCAATCAGAGCAGAGCTCAACATTGAGCAACACTGTGAAACAGCCAATCAGAGCAGAGCTCATTATTATTCATGACCCTTCCAAATAAGCCAATAACAGACCATTTCATTCTAGTGAGAAATCCTAGGGTTGTAAATGGACATGTAAAACCGTTTCTGGAGATTTTTTCCCTTATCTAAGCCGCATACCTTCTATGTAGATATCAGAGAACAATTTAAAATACTGTATCAATGCATTCTATGGCACCTTTTAGCACAAATGAGATTTCATAAATATGTGTTTCAGTCAATTATTTGGGCTTCTCATCACACAAAGTTATCATTTGAATACACAAACCATATGGAGTACATATATTATAACAATTTACATATTTGAGTGAGCAGTATAATGCAATATAGATCATTCTGTATGATTAATACAATCTGTAAAGAATATTGTCATTATAATTGTTAGGGTTAGTGAGAAACAATATTCCAACTGTATTACAGTGTATGACTTTTGACCATATCTGATTGTTAAACTTAACTGACCATACTATCCAAATTACATGGAAAAATTAAGGAAGTCAAGCCTAAAAGAAGCCTTTTATCATACCACCTGACAGAAATGTCAATGGACATGCTTAGATAACAATCAGTAATGTTCTTTTATCAACATTTGGTGAAGGTTAGCTGGAATAGGAGAACTAGAGGTAGTTGGATTAAATGAAATGAAATGAAATTATTTGTATTGTGCTTTTCACAACTATTGTGCATATTCAGCAGATGTCCTGAGTGTGCATGTTTAGACCAATTTGAATTACTAAAAAGTGTATTTGAATTTGAAATAGTGAATCACAAAGCAAAGTAGTGGTTCCTTTTGTAGTTAAAACCAGAACTGTTTGTGTCATCTGATGATAGATCAACAGGACTTTCTTGCTCTTGAATATTTAGAGAAATTTTTCTACAGCTATGTGTCATTAGAGTTAGGAAAATAATTACACACCACAAAATTTTTTAATTGCATATAGAAGTTTCAGTTACAGAAATTACAGTTTCAACATAAACAAATATATTTAATGTGTTGAACGTGTCAGTCACATGAAATGGGGAAGAAACAGGCTTTTTCCATACATGCACTATGTTCAAGTAATCCATTTAAAGATGATCTGACATGTATTTTAAAGTAGTGATGACCCGTATGAAACAGATACTTGTCAAGTACGCAGCACAGTTTGAAGATCCGCACTGTTTAAAACAGAGGTCTTCAACCCTGTTCCTAGGGACCCACTATCCTGAAGAGTTTAGCTAAAACCCTAATCAAACACCTGAAGAGGACAATCAAGCTCCCCAAGACTGCTTGAAAATTTCAGGCAGGTGTGCTGAAGCCATTTGGAAATAAACTTTCCAGTGCCTTGTCCAAATACCCACACTTGCTGTCTTGGCCACTTGAGAGTGCGTGCACGCGACAGGAAGTAAGTGTGCAAGACTGTCCCAGGTCTTAAAAACGGCAAAGCGTAGTGCCCTTAATGCACACTAAATCCACACTATCTCAAATACCGCTCCAGAGCGGTATTCGAGGCTAAGTGTATCCCATCATGCATCATGTTCTGGAAATAAATCATGAGACTTTTTGCCGAGATCTTGTGAGAGGTCACGGAAACCTTTCCAATGTAAGTTAAATATTAATATAATAATTAAATATTACAAATAATATGGTAGAAACATTTTATTACATTTTATTGGTGCAAAGATGAGTAGTAATGATATTTATTTTGTACAACATTTGCAACTGCTTTTTATCGTTTAATTAGAAGGACCACAAATTAAAATTATGTCATGCTATAGGGACTACTGAACAGACATTTAGAAGTTCATTTTAAAATGCAAAGTATTTAAAATTAAAAATAAAGCTATGTAAACACTTGCATTTTTACAACACTCTAAGTGTGTCCCATCAGGTAATGAAAAGTTCGACACACACTTGTGGTCTTCATCCTCACTTGATCACTTGGGCCAAACACAGGAAATACGTCATATAAATTGTCAAGTGGTCAAGTGCAAAGACCGCAAGTGTGTGTATTTGGACAAGGCACAGGAGAGTGGGTCCCCAGTAGCAGGGTTGAAGACCTCTGGTTTAAAAAAAATCACATGATCGAAGCTTCACTTTCTGTAGCCTACAATCATTTGAGCGTTTCGATGCGTGCCTAAACTTTCCAACTACGTTGGCAGTGGTTGGTTTTCCGATAGTTGGTTGAAATGTGATGAGTGTAGGCTACACTGTACTTTTTGGGTAATTCATCGGACTTTTGATTTGTCTTTCTTGCTCTCTCTTTTGTGTGTGTGAGAGAGAGAGAGAGAGAGAGAGAGAGAGATGGAAGGAAAAATACTTCATTGTTTTGCGGTGTCCCGCAAAAGCGTTCCCCTTAAAAACTTTGCAATATTTACGTTCTCTTAGTACATTTTAATTAAGAATATATGCATTCAATTTTTTAGGCTTGATGGCTGTTGAAAATTTTATGAGTCAGTCGATGGCATTGTTGCCAATGCTCTGAGACTTCATGAGGTGTCATTTCTCCACCTACGCAAAACCAAGAGGATAAACCCACACAACAACTTTAGGCATGTTTTCCATTTTAAAAATTCCATTTAAATTTTTTTTTTTTCTTAGAAATTGGCATACTATTGTAACTCTGGGTTATCAGAAATCAGAAAATCAGAAAGAGCTTTATTGCCAAATGTGTTTGCACACACAAGGAATTCATTTTTGTGTCAGGAGCTTCCAGTACAGCTGCTATTAGGTAGGCTAATTATACTGATGTTAATTAAATAAGTCTGATTTTCATTTGGGACAAGAGAAGATATTGTGAAGAAAGTTATTTACAATAAAAGATGGGGTCCAAACCAACCTGTTAGAGATGGTTGATAGGTATTTATTGTAGCTATAGGGCAAAAAAGACAAAATAAAATAAAAAACTGAGACATCTTTTAAAATATCTTTTTTTTCATTGTTGTAGGTGAAACATAGAGAGGTTGTAAAAAAAAATAATACACAAAAAGGGTTAATGCCAAAATGCTTCATTCATTCATTCATTCATTTAAAAGCAGCCCCAAAGATCACAACAAAATTGAAAAGTTAATGAAAGGTAACACCCACATGTATCTATATAGAGTGAGGGAAAACACCCCTTTGGGGTAAAATGCCCCCCTACTGTTTTTCCCAACATAACCACTAGATAAAGTCAAGATAAATTCTTGTTGCAACTTTTTCACCATGAAGCTTACACTGGTGATGTACCTGAGAGAAAATAGAATTTGCACAGTGGGCTAGGGCCAGCCCACACCAAACCTAAACAGGCCCAATGCAGGCTTGCCCAGGTGGGGCCCACAGCTTTGGGCTCACCACGGGCTCTCTCTGAACAGCCCACACTAGCAGACTGCCCACATAAATCCCGTGATGGCCCAGTGTGGGCCAGCCCGTTTGGGCACAGAGCAACTTTTGCGCAATTAAACACCGGGGTCAAGTTTACTAACAGCTTACGCAAAATCCCTCTTTTGGTGTTAACAAAAAACAAACAAAAAAAACGTCAGGATTTACTAAGGGCACAGTGAAAATCAGCAATGAAAATGCGTATACAGTACATAGTTACTTTTTCAGGCTAACCTTATTGCATATGCATTTTTACCAGTTTCCCTTTCAGATGCAAAATTAATGGGAGGAGAGTAGCTACTATTCAAATGAATCATGCAGGTGATTTACTAAGGTTTGCTGTAGTCAGTGCTGTAGTCAGTACTGTAGTAGTCAGTTACTGGTACTTGCGCCATTATCTAATGCCAAAAAAAACATTTTGCGCCTGTGCTGTTGTTATCGGCTCTGCTTTTTTGTGACTCTACACTAATTTGCGCTGCTTTTGGTTGTGTAGGTCATTATAAACATGCACTGGCTGCGTCTGTGTTCTTTAATTTGATCATTATCAGTAGATCAGAACTCTCCACTCCCATCGCCGCTTTTATGCATTGCGTTCTCACGCTAATTTGCCGTTTTAGAAAACTGGACCTTATTTAATTAGTACGGTATTGCAGATGGGAGGACATCTGCTTTAAATAATTTTCTACAATATTGAAAGAAAAATTTAATTCAATTACCAGCAAAACAAATAACTTAGATTATTTTTGTTCATCTTGTCATGCAGCACCAGCAGTCATTTGTGGGTGAACTATTCCTTCTGTTGTCCTTCTGGCTGTTGTAATTTTTATAAGCGAGCAGATGGTGCTAAATGAATAAAAATGAATAATAAACAAAACAAAAATAATGAATAAAACATGGAAAAAAATACACAAAAAGGAGCGATGCCAATGTGTTCTAGTAATTTATTTAAAACAAAAGCAGCCACAACAAAATTGAAAAGGTTAAAACACCCAGTGTCTGTAATATATAGAAATTAAGGGTAACACCACTTTTGCAAATGGAAATAAGTGTAAATATAGCTTCAAGCAGCAATTACAGGGTCAAGTACTACAGAAACAAGTAAGGCAGCAAGCATCAAACCAACTGCATCAATGAGTAACTGAAGGCATTTTAAGGTGAATTTAGTCAAAAAGGCTGAAAAATACAACCATTAATATGATTTAGTAGTTCATCACTTTTGACCAATAGGTGGCGCTGTTATAAAATTGATGTTGTATGTTCGATGTGAGGTGACAATGGCACGTACAAACTTTAGTGGCAGTATGTCAAAGCTTTGCAGAGATACAGCCTCAGATGCACTTCAGCATCATGCCAGCAAAGTCATTGATGCGTTAAACAAAAACCGTCGAATTTGGTAATTTGGACCGAGCGTTTTGATTGGACGAACATTTCTTGGTCCTACAGCTTCCACAGAATATATAAATACAGATAAATACATTTAGACCACTTAACTTAATGATTGCTATCAGGATGTGAAGAGACTTTCAACCAGAATAACAAAAAATGTTTCTGAAGACAATCACCTATGACACCTTTAATGTTTGCCTACAAAACACTAGCTTTTCTAATCTTTTTTGTATTCTATGTTTTTGTTTTCTTTTTATTTATTATACAATTAACAAAAGCAGAAAAGGCCTCTAACACTAGCTTGCTCTATTCTTTTTCTATTCTATCTGTATTCTTTTTATTTATTATATAATTTAAAAAAAACAAACAAACCTTGCTGCGTGTACTGCGTTAAGCTAATTGAGACTTGTTATAGCACTTGCATATCATTGCTCTTTTGTTGGTTTTGATTGCTTCCATTGTCCTCATTTGTAAGTCGCTTTGGGTAAAAGCGTCTGCTAAATGACTAAATGTAAATGTAATGTAAATGTAATAAGAGCATAACAGATACAATGCACCTTTGGTGCTTGGCCCCTAATTAAACATATAATTAAATTTCTACAGTGTTACAAATGGAGGAGATCTGCTTTAAATTATTTCACACCAGTATTAAGACAACATGCCTTTGTGTTACTCGTGTCTCTCTAACATGCAGCACCGGCAGTGGCATCTTCCAGAAGCGGCTTGTGAAGTTCTGGATCCTCCACCAACTGCAAACAATCATGAACACACATAACAGTTCTCTGAAACTCTCATGATCACAGCGGATTTGACTGATTGATTGTTGTAATATTTTCATTGATACAGTACCTTTACATCTTCAGCTTTCTTGAACAAAACTTTTCTAGTCAAAACACAGAAACTGATGGTCACACAGAGCTGAAGGACCACCAACATTATCATCATGATTTCTAGTCCCCTGAAGATAATCTACAGGTGGGTAAAGAGCAGAGTGTCAAATCATCCATAAAGTCTGCAAGACATTTAAATCAATAAAACACAACAGCTCCCCTTCATGTTTTCCCTATTGGGAAGACCTGGAATGAAGCAAATCATATGGTCGACTTTTAGTGGTGCTTTTTGTAAAGGAACTGTTCCTTAAACTGTGAGTATGTTTGGAAGAAGATTTAATATGCAGTACTTATAGTTTTTCAACCATCTAAAGAAAAAAAAAGATAATCATTACCTCATTCTTGTAGGACAGACAGATCTCTTTTCTTTCACTTTCTTCAGGAGAAGTCGTTCCATAACCATAATCATAAGGTGAATAATAATTGCAGATTCCTCTATATTCATTATGATGATTTGCAAGGTCCACTGAATACACCACAACAGTTATGACAGCCAATGCAAAATTGACTCCATTCAGGATCATACCCATTATCAGCTGTAAAACACAATTATTTGTGTGTGTGTGTGTGTGTGTGTGTGTGTGTGTGTGTGTGTGTGTGGAAAAATTGCAAAATTGCACCTGTCAAAAACACAAATGCTTTTGATAGACACTTACCAGAGAAGAAGTAGGAAACTTAGCTGCAAGAATACACACAATTCCAGATAATAGGAACTATAATAAACAAAAGCAAACAAACAAACACATGTGCATCCAAACTTTTTTTTTTCAGTTTTTGCTTCAGATTTTGAACATAAAAAGAATAATACTTTTTGACATACACTGCACTACATGATTTAGAAACATAAAAAGGATCAAAATGAGACCCAAGTCTTACCACACTTCCGAGCCAAAAGGATCCCTGGGCTATGCTATACATGTTATAGTAAAGCCCGACACACGTAAACACAATCCCTACAGCAATATTGAGGACACCAATTAACATCTGCACAATCTATGGAACAAGAGAACAATATAGTTAAGAATATACCACATTGTGCTTCAATGGACAAAAACACAAAATTGTCAAAATGCCTGTTTTAGTCATAAATGACCACAAAGAACTGGGAGAAAATCGGATCAAGTCTGCGTCATGTGCATTAGGTTTACAGAGAGACAGCACTGCTTTAAAGTGAAACCTGCTGTCATTGATGTAAATCAGGAGCTTTAGTAACATGAAGACATACATAAGAAAATATTTTCATTTGAAAATTTAATTTTTAAATTAAAACATATTATCGTCAATGTGACATGCATTTAAATTCATGCACAGAAATTATTAAAGACACAATCACACAGTAAAATGGGGCAGTTGTGGCCTAATGGATAGAGGGTTGGACTTGTAACCTGAAGGTTGTGGGTTCGAGTCTCAGGTCTGGCAGGGATTGTAGGTGGGGGGAGTGAATAACCAGCACTCTCTCCACCCTCAATACCACGACTGAGGTGAGAACCTTGAGCAAGGCACCAAACCCCCAACTACTCCCTGGGTGCCGCAGCATTGGCTGCCCACTCCTCTGGGTGTGTGTTCACTACTGTGTGCATGCACTTGGATGGGTTAAATGCAGAGAACAAATTCCAAGTATGGGTCACCATACTTGGCCACAAACCAGTTCTCTTTCCCTAAAAAGGATTTGTTGGTTTAATTTAAATTAAGCGGCCAGTTAAACAGAAATTAAACAACATCTGTCTAAGCTAATTTGACAAAAGATTTGTGAAAAGTTGTGATTAATCTTGAAAATACAGTGCAGTGACAGACAGCACTCAGTCAATACACTCAATTAAACTGCTTATCAAAGTGAATGACAGAAACAGAGAAACATCATTATTTCGCTCTACAAAATAATGACCCAAGTCAGAGATTATGACTTATTTAAAGCCAGAGTGAAGGGATTTGTGGTCTTTGATGTCACTTTGAATTTTAAAAGTGGCAAATTGATAGATTCATATGCTGTTTATTTATTTATTTTTTCAGAAAACAAAGAGTTTATATAGGGCAGATTAAACATACTGTCAATCTAGACAATCACAGTAATATAAGGTTTGTTTGTTTATACATGAATATTAATGAATATGATCTGGTTAGTTATAATGATTAGAAAAAAAATATGCAGGAGTTTGTTTGACAAGTAGTATAGAACCTATTGTATCTATTGTCCCTGCCTACCCAAGTATAGAAACAATATATTCAATATTTTTAATCATACCCTATTAAAATGCATTTAATAGAGACATCAGTAGTGGTACAGGTTTCATTGATACTTTTTTCATGAATAATATGCTGCTTAGTAAAAACAAAGATGATATTCTTTTCATCACAAATGTATGGTAGCCCATTTCCACCAAGGATAAAATGTAAAAAAGTTAAGAAAAGACTTCTTCTCAGAATTGTGGGTGTTATTGTTACGGTGTGTGGCTATAGAGATGCGCACAATGACGGCGTAACAATAATAGTCCTCTAATTCCAACTTCAAACACAGGAGAATCACCAGGAGATAATGCAACCACACACACTAAACTCAAATCAATACAGGACAAAGGAACTCAGGAGAACACAGAGCTTAAATGAACGGAGACAAACGAGATAATTGATAAACACAGGTGGAAACAAATGAACTAATCAAGGCAACTCAGGGAAACTAGGTCAAAAGGAACACAAACAAAAGTCCATAACAGTGACAGTTATAGCTTACATTAGGTCATTAACATAAAATAAAAAAAGTAATTGTGACTTTTTATCTCACAATTCACACTTTTTTCTAAGAAAAAAAGTCTAAATTGTGTGATATAAACTCAGAATTGTGAGATAAACTTAGAACTGAGAGAAAAGGTTTAAATTGTGAGATTAAAGAGTACATTTTTTTTATCCTGTGGTGGAAACAAGCTAGAGAGCGCAACGTTTCTTGGATGAATACAAATGTTTGGAGAACAAACTCAAAGTTTTTCAGTGGACCACAGCAATTTAGGATGTGAACGCAAAAGTGCTGAAATATTATTTTTCCCATTTTACCAACACTAAGTATGTCCCTTTAGGGGCTCCAAAATTTCATAACATTTGGGGGAAATAAATATTCAGCACATTTGTTTTTTTTATGAAATGAAATTTTGGCCAGACATTGGTATTAACTCTACACAGATAAAGAAATCAAAATATTAAAGTCCATAAAAAGTTATATTTACTAAAGTGGAATGGCACAGGAAAAAAAAGTATTGAACACACTAAGAAAAATCAGTGCACCAAGGCAAAGCAGCAGGTGAATTCACTAAGTAGTTCTACTGCTTAACTGTGAAAATTAGAATCAGCCAGGTTGTACAATGTACATGTCTGCATGTACAAACATCTCATGATGGGTGGAGGCAAAGAGCTCTCCCAAGACCTTTGCAGCAAGATTGTTGAGCTATATAACAATAGTGTAATATTTGCTTGTGGGTGCTTTTGGGGCTTTAATCCTGAGAAGATTATTTAAATAAAACCCTCGGACACAAATGAGGTCTTCTTAACATACTCCTCTCCTTTATTCTGATCTCCTCACTCTCCTCTCACTCCCGTCATAAAAAAGTCCTCACAACAATATCCAACAACAAAGAATGGATACTGCTGAATTAACATTGAATATTCAAACATAACATCAGCATTAATTTATTCAACATAAACTCTGTAGTAAAACAACTCTGTTAAACTCTAGTTAAACTCTTACAAGAGCAGTGGTTAATGACGGATTTCACAACACCTAAATGTTCCTGTAACACCATTGCAAGCATCCACAAGCAGAAGGAACATCACTCCACCATCAATCCGCCATGCACAAGAGCTCCTTGCAAGATTTCTGATCAGGCAGTCAGAAGAGTTGCCCAAGAGCCAAGGAGCACTCGGAAAATGCTCCAGAATGACTAGGAGGAGGCAGCAGCTGTCACAGAGACAACCCTAGGCAGTGCACTCCACCACCTCCATGCACGCTCACTCTTGAAGGCTTTATTACAGTTTTTCTCGATTGCTAAAACACTATAACCAGGCATTTGAACTAAAAATTCAAAACCATAACGCCATTTTTCAAAAAGCACACCCATTTCCCTGAACTATAAACACTACTCCCTGCTTTGACACATGAGTCAAATTTGGTGAACTGTTACTGCAAAACTCTACACACAAATCCCTACATTTCTCAGTGCTTACACCATGTGCTCATTTAGAAAGCACTAGCATTCAATATTGTTCACTCAAGTCAGCAAAGTTTGAGCTCAATTAGCACACAATTACCCAAGTGGAAACACTAGGAGTCAAAATTTATCACACACCAATCAGAACCTTCGATGGAGATAAAAGGGCCAAAGTCAGCTTACAGTTTTTCTCAGTGGCTTTGGTGCATTTCTCAGATCAGAAATGAAATTCTCAAAACTACTTGTTCAACCTCCACATCATCTAGCCACTTGTGCACATCATAAAATGTTTCTCATTCTTTTGAACAAGTTGTGATTGCTTTGGTACATTCATGCAACTGATTATGTACATTTGTCTGTAAATTATCAGTTGCTATTGTCATGTTGCTCAAAATGTATAGTTCTCTGTGCTATAGTCTTACCCCTCAAAAAAAAAAAAAAAAACCTCAAGTCATTAGTTCATCGTATAAATCATTATGGTAAATGCAAAATGGTTGATCTAGTTGTCATAAACTGTCAAGCATATTTTCTACACATTTCTATTAGACTTTTACTGTAATAAATTTGGCATGAATTGTTCAAGTGAATCTTGACTTTCACTAATGAAGAGAATATAGATCAACCAATGACAGACCAGTTCTCTGAAATAGCTCCTTCACCTGGAAATATATAGAAAGAGGACAACACAAGAGTTACAAATTCTGACAGTGGACTTTCTAATTTTTATTTTTGCCTTTGTGCACATCTTTCTTTTTCTTTTTTATTTCCCAATGACGTTGTAATGTTTTTTTTTTGTTTTTTTTTTGGTCAGACCACTAGTAAAAGTGCAACTTTGAATGTGTAAATTTGTACTTTTGAAATGGATATATGGCATACATAAGAAGTGCAGCCTTCTGCATTTCAGTACAGTAACTGTCATCCAAACTGCTGCCATAGTTTACATCAGGTAATACTAACAGAGAGCACTGTTATACTGACAACATGACTAAGCGTTTTGCCTATCTTGTTTGTGAACAATGACACAAGGACATCAGGTATGCGAGAGTATTTTACCTCCGCTGCCTGGTCAGGGCCAGTATGGCCTGTGATGCTGAAGAGGTTCTTTGGCCTGTCCCAGACCAAAGACGAGATACTGGGGCAGAATAATTATTTTTGTTGTATGCTGTATTGTACTGTACTCTACAGTACATTAAATTGAGGAATAAAGCATTTGGAAAGTACCACAAGCAACACTTATTACCGGTTTTTGTAGTATTGTTTTGAATTTATCTCATCAGTGTGTAAAACTGTGTTGTAGTGTGTGTGTTTTTGACTGTTTGTGTGTCATGTTTGAGAGCAAAGTTTGGTTTTTCAGCAAGATTGAGTTGTTTTGAGTGGATAGCTTCATTTTGACCTGAATATAGGAAGTTTGGGGAATTGAGTTAGAAGTTATGGATTCGTGTTTACTGTTTTGAGAATACGAGGCATAGTTTCAAGAAATGTGTTTAAGCAATTGAGAAAAACTGTAATGAAGAAAAGGCATGTTGAAGCTTGTTTGAAGTACGCATAAATTTGACAAGCCTGTTAATTACTGGGAGAATGTAGTCTGGCCAGATGAGACAAAAAATGAACATTTTGGCAGTAATACCTCAAGCCATATTTGGAGGAAAAATGGCTCTGCATATGACCCTAAAAATACCATACAGTACCAACAGTGAGGTTTGGAGATGGAAGCGTCATGGTATGGGGCTGTTTCTCTTCTCATGGTACAGGCAAAATCCATATTATTGAAGGAAATATAAATGGAGCCATGTACTGAGAAGTTCTTCAGATAAGTCTGTTGCCATCTACCAGGGTGATGAGGATGAGATGCAGATGGACCTTCTAGCAGGACAACCATCCAACACAGCAAAGGACACTCTGAATTGGTATCAGAGGAAGAAAATAAAGTTTTTGGAATGGCCCAGTCAATCATCAGACTTAAACCCAACAGAGCATTTGTAGACGAAACTGATAATCAAGATTCAGAAGAAAGCCCCCCAGAATATTCAAGATTTAAAGTTTGTTCATACAGGCAGCAGCACAAAGCTGTCATTGCAAACAAAGGCTTTTTTAGGTGTATTAAATATATAAATAAATCTCAGTTAGCGTATGTTCAATACTTTTTTCCCCAGTGTCAGGTTTAATGGTTTGTAATATGATTTCTTTATCTGTGTAGATTTCCTACCAATGTTAACATTTCATGTGAATTTCTGCATAGGAATACTTATGTCCCTCACTGTAGGTGTTTTAAAAAATGTTTTTAATACATTGTATACTAATATATCTAACTGTAGCCAAATTGCAACATTATGAAATGTTATGAAAACACTGTAAGCCATGGAATGTTTTTTGGTTCTATCCAAAGCATTCTAAAATCACAAGACCTGAAATTATCCAAAAGATATTTTGCAATTAATTAATCAAGCGTCTGACTCACTCCAAGAGCTGTGTGGATGTCCTTCAGCTTCCCTTTCATACCTTGAGATACAAAACATGCTGGACTGTAGCACAGAAAACTCAGAATCTCACACAGTACGGGCCATTTGCTCTTTGGGTTTGAGGTGACGGTGATGATTGTCAAACCTTCACCCCGAGACACTGTCAGAGTCATGCTGCAGCGCTGAACAGATGTGGTAGGTAACAATGGCCAAACCCTCTAGACTGCAAGAAACAAGAAGAACAGCAAATGATTAACATCGCAGGGAAATCAGTTTTAATGTACATATATTCATATTACTGAAGACAAAAAAAGAACATTAACAGATTAAATGGACTCAAAGTTTAATTTTAACTTTTGTGATGGAATGTAAATTGAATATTACACACAATATGAATATATCTGATTATCAAAACAGCTTTGCTGAGTTAAGTTTTCACACCTACATAAAAGTTTTTGTAGGAGGAAACTACAGTAACAACAGTTTGTTCATTATCCTTAACATTCTTGTCTTTTTTATTTTTGTTTTATTTTTAGGTTCACTGAATTATTGTTAATAATCTTAAGAAACACTAAACTCACCTTGTGTGGCACCTCTTTGAGTCTCAGTCCAGATAAGTGAAGATGTTTTTTTTTTTTTTTTTGAAGGTGGAGTTTTAATTTTTCCCAGCAGTGACTTCCTTAAATCTGTACAAGTAAACCAAGTATAACAGGAATGTTGTTCATGATTCAATTACTGTTCAGTAATATTATTATTCAGCAATGTTGTTAATAATGTTAAATACTTGGCTACTTACCTTCACTCCACGATGTTGAAAATCATACAAAAGAAATATTTATATTCAGGACAAATCTGAAATATAACTTCTGTAAATTGTTGATTATTTTTATTAAGTTATTATTTATTAAATCTTTACCAATTTTGTGCCTAATTTGTGCTGCTTTTTTGCATTTGTCATTATGGAAATGCTCTGAGTGCATCTATGATCTTTAATTTGCGCATTATTACATTATTAGTTGATCACCCGCAGAACTTTCCACACACATCAACGCTTTTATGCAATTGTGTTCTTGCGCTAATTTGCCCTGTTTAGTAAATCTGGCCCTTTCAGTGTTGCAGAAGGAGATTCTATTCTACTATATTGAAATACAAAATGGCATTCCATTATAAGCAACACAAATAACTTTAAATATTTGTGGTCATCTTGTCATGCATGAGCAGCTTGTTAAGTTCTAGTTCCTCCACCAACTGCAAAAACCACAAACAAACATGAACATACAAAGCATGAATTTGACTGACTGAGTGTTGTAATTGTGCTGATGATACAGTACCTTTGCATCTTCATCCTTTTTGCACAAAGCTTTCCCGTCCAAACACAGAAACTGATGGTCACAGATCTGAAGGACCGACAGCGCTAACATGGTATAAAGACCACAGAACTTAAGCCACGCAAAGAAATTCTCCACCACAATATTGATGACACTAATTATAATTTGCACAATCTATGGAACAAGAGAAAAATATAGTGCCACAAGCTGTCAGGAATCTGAAAAATGTCAAGGTATAAAATTAAGTATGTACACAGCTGCAATGACATTTTTACTTAACACATACTTGATGATGACAGGTTTCCAATTTCTTGCAATGTATCCAAAATGTTTTATTTTAGTCATAGAAAATTAACCCGCTAAGTGGCCACAACCATGACAAGTTTCCATGCATTTTTTGTAATAAATTAATTTGCTTGTATAAACATTTGCAACTAAAAGTTGCCGCTCAGTACTAATCATTTTTGAGGATTCAAATATATAAATTGCATGTCATGTTCTCAGCACATTAGGTTTTTTAAAAACATTTTAATTCAGTGCACTGCATCATAACCTAATTAAGAAAATATTTTAAGCATCTTAAATCTGATCTTTTTTAATATTCAAATCAAATCTGTCTAAAGTATTCTAAAATCAGAAGGCCTGAAAATATCAATAAGGTGTTACATGTCTGTGTGAACATGTGCCAGCTTCCCTTTCATGTCCTGGGACACAGAAGACACTGGACTACAGCACAGAGAACCCAGAATCTGACACAGTATATGGGCCATTTGCTCTTTGGGTTTGAGCTGACGGTGATGATGGTCAAACTCTCATCATGAGACACTGTCAGAGACATGCTGCAGAAGGGAGTGATGGACTTCAGCCATCCCACGAGATAAAGACAAGAGAAAGCTCATGCATCAGAAAAACACAAATCCCAAATGATTTTTATGTAAATTCCTAACATTTTATTCCCCTTCACAAACAAGTTCCAGAACATTCGTGATTATTAAACAGCAATCCTGACTGTAGTTTTCTCATTGACTGCATCAACGTTTCTGTAAGAAGTGAAGGCTGTGTGCTTACTAAAAAGTAGTTGTTGATAAAGTCACGCCTTTTATATTGTTCTTACTTTTTAATAGCATGTGAATTTTACAGATCTTAAGAAACAGTAAACTCAGACACACCTTGTGCGTAACTGTGTGTAAGCCTGACTCTGATCTGATCCTGATCTGTTGAACGTGGAGCTGTTTTGTTCCTTTCAGCGAATCTCATTTTTCCTTTTTGTTCTTCCTGAAATTTAAAGAACCCGAGTCTATAGGATGTAACTGATAAACACTGCTGATATTAACAAATATTAAACAATACAGCATAAAAATGTCTTACATTTACAACTAACGTATTCTTGTATTAAATTTTTACTTATTTTTATTGATTTTTTTATGGATCTTTTAATGATTACTATTTTTTTCTTTTCTAAATTCATTTTTCTGTAAAGTACTATGTACAATATTTACAGTGCCTCGTGAAAGTATTCATACCACTTAATTTGTCACATTTTATTTTGCAGCCTTATGTTAAACTGCTTACAATAATTTTTTTCCCCACATCAATCTACACTCCATACACCATAATGACAAGGCAAAAAACAGGTTTGTAACAACTTTGCAAATTTATTAGAAACAAAAAAACTGAAATGATTCCATTGCATGAGTATTCATAAACTTATCTGGCCACCTAGCAGAACAACAAGCAGACCAACACGAAGCTATGGCGCAGGTCTCTTGCAAATATACGAAATATTACTATTGTGACTTGTGTTTTTCAAGGCTGCTCTGATAGGACTGTACCATAGATTTGCAGAGGGCCACTCAAGGGATTGATAGGGGTCTCAACAGCTGCATTAAATTTAACTACAAGAATAATAATATTAAATTGTGTTGTTGTTTTTCTAAATGTCATTAAAGGGATAATTCATCCCCAAATAAAAACCGAAGTTGACTTTCTTTTTGTAGACATTGTATTATCAAAATAACAATTTTCTCCTGACATATGCTAGAGGATCCTGTGTATCCTATATCGAGTTTTTCTTGAATGGTCTTTAAAAGTAATGAAATGAATGAACCTTCTTCACATGTTTGACATGTATGTATATCAGGGATATACGTTATGTTTTTGTGTTTAATAAGTTTTGAAAACTGCTGCCATTAGAACCTGTTTCAACTTCATTTGCAACCAGTTGGTAACTGTATGCATAATGTATATATTTATATTAGTTTTTGTTTTTCACTGTTGTACAAAAGACTTAGTAGAGAAGCTGCAAAAAATTTAAAACATGAAAAGGGTTGATGCCAAAGGGCTGCAGTCATTTATTTTTAAATAAGCAGTCCCAAAAATTACAACAAAATTTAAAAAAAGTAATAAAAGGTAACACCCACTAATCTACATGAAGAGAGAGAAAGATCAATGATGACACTTTTGTAAAAGGAAAAAAAACAAGTGTAAGTAAACATGCAGTTTAACAGTGTTGCAGATGGAGATGTGCTTTAAATCATTTCACTACAATATTGAGACACAAAATGCCACTGCATTACAAGCACAAAGAGTAAGTTTGATTATTTTGTGTGTTTATCTTGTCACACAGCACCAGCAGTGGCGTCTTCCAGGAGCGGCTTGTGAAGTTCTGGATCCTGCACCAATTGCAAAAATCACAATCATGAATACACAGAGCGGCTCTCTGAAACTCTGACGATCACAGTGGATTTGACTGATTGATTGTTGTAATAGTGCTGATGATACAGTACCTTTACATCTTCATCCTTCTTGCACAAAGCTTTCCCAGTCAAAACACAGAAACTGATGGTCACACAGAGCTGAAGGACCGACAGCACTATCATCATGATATCTAGTCCTCTGAAGATAATCTGAGTGGGTAAAGAGTAGAGTGTCATCATTTTATAAAGGAAAATCATGAAAATCATTAAGTAAATCAATAAAACAACAGCTCCCTTTCATGTTTTCCCTGTATCTATTCAGAAAACCATCACATATCCACATCATATGGATGACTTTTTATGGTGCTTTTTGTAAAAGAACTAGAACTGTGAGTATGTTTGGATGATTTGATATACTACAGCTAGTCTTACATCATTTAAAGAAAAGAAAGATAATCATTACCTCATTGATATTCTTGTAGTACAGACACATCTCTTCTCTCCTACGATCTTCAGGGGAAGGCGTTTTATCATCATAACCATAGCCATCATAACGTGAATAAGAGTAACTGCGGTTTTCACAGTATCCGTATGATGTATGATCATTTGCGAGGTCCACTGAATACAGTACAACAGCTGTGATAGCCAATGCAGCACTGACTACATTCACAATGATCCCAATTACCAACTGTGAAAAAAAAAAAAAAAAAAAAAAAAAAAAAAAAAAATTATATATATATATATATATATATATATACACACATATACACACACATACAAATATATAGAAAACCAGCAAAACTATAACTGTCAAAAACACAAATGCCTTTGATAGACACTTACCAGACAAGAAGTGGGAAACTTCGCTGTGAGAAAACACACGATTCCAACTACAAGGAACTATAATAATAGTAATGAAAATAAAAAAAAAAACGCTTTTGATTTTGGACATATCAGTACTTTTTGACAGGCACTGCACAACATTAATTGATTTATAAACATAAAAATGATCAAAATAAGACTTGTCATACCACACTACCAATCCAAAAGGGTCCATGGGCTATTGTATACATGTTCCAGTAAAGCCCGAGGCATGTAAACACAATCCCCACAGCAATATTGAGGACACCAATTATCATCTGCACAATCTATGGAACAAGAGAACAATATAGTTTAGAACATACCAAGTTGGTACAATAACATTGTAAGACAACCAATCAAATTTTTGCTCTCAGTGCGGACAAGGAAACAGTTTTTAATAGTATAAATAAGTATTTGCACAATGTTTCCAAAATGTTTCTTTCTTTTTTTTTTTTTAAATAAACTACATTTAGTTGCATAGGCTAAAAAACTGCAACTAAAATGTACATTTTCCAAAACCAAAACTTTTAGCTAATCCAAAAACTGCACATAATGTTTTTGTACAGAGTCCCTGTATAGGGGACATGGTTATTGAGGGGAAAAATGAGATGAGAGGAAAAATGATTTCAATAATTTTGTGTTCTCTCACAAAAGTTTTGCCTTCCCCCAAGATACTTTGTGCTTGCTTACAAATCCACTGAAATATTGTTTTTCCTCTCACGTCATGTTCTTTCCATCACAAAGTATGGAAGCTTGTTTCTGCCATGGAAAAAAATTAAAATAAAAAGTAATTGGGACTTTTTATCTTACAATTCTGAATTTTTTCCTCACAATTCTGTTTATACCTCACAATGAGAATTTTTCCCCCTCATATTCTGAGGAAAAAAGCCTGGGATGCAAGATATAAGTTCTGACTTTCTGAATTCTGACTTACAATTCCAAGGTTCTGAGTCAATTCTGACTTTTTTGTTTTTGTTTATGCAACAACAAAAAAATAATAATAATTGCAAAATTTGTCTTACAATTCTTACAAGACTTGTTTCCTCAATTGTGAGCTCTGACTTTTCTTCTCAGATTTGTGGGGTTATATCTTGCATTAGGTTTTTAACAAAAATAAAAAAAGGTAATTGTGACTTCTCACAGTTCATAATTTTCTATTTTTTTTTCCTAAGAAAAAAATAATAATTGCAAGATATAATCTTGGTGATATAAACTAAAAAGTCTGAACTATGTGATATAAATTTAGAATTGAGAGAAAAAAAAAACTAAATTGTGAGATTAAAGAGTCACTTTTTTACGTTGTTTTATTATTTTTAATGTTTATCCTGTGATGGCAACAATGCAAAGTTTCTCAGTGAAAAACAACAGTTTAGCAAGTGAATGCAAAAGCGTTGAAATATATTTTTTCCCCATTTTACAAAAACCATGCCCCTTAGGGGCTCCATAAAATAATAATACATTGTACTAATACAATTTAACTCAGGGGTCTCCAATCCTGCTCCTGGAAATTGCAACATTATGAAACGTAAAAACGGTGTAAGCATCTTACATGGAATGTTCAATAAGTTCTGTCCAAAAAAATATCCAAAATATGCGAAAAATCACAAGACCTAAAAATATCAGAAAGGTATTTTGGAATTAATGTAAATGTCTGACTCACTCCAAAAGCTGTGTGGACGTCCTTCAGCTTCCCTTTCATACCCTGAGATACAGAGCACACTGGACTGTAGCACAGAAAACCCAGAATCTGACACAGCATGGGCCATTTGCTCTTTGGGTTTGAGGTGACGGTGAGGACAGTAAGTCCTTCACCCTGAGACACTGTCAGAGTCATGCTGCAGATGGAAGTGATGGATGTCAACCTTCCAGTAGGTAACAATGGCCAAACCTATTTGTTAAAAACATGAAATAATAAGAACAGCAAATGATTACTATTGCAGGAGAATCAGTTTTCAAGTACATATACATATCGTAATATCAGGAGGAAAAAAAAAGAATAGACTTAAAACAGGTTTTTTTTTTTATGATAGTACTCCAATGTAATATTCTACACAGCATGTTTGATTATCAAAACAGCATTGCTGACTTGAGTTTTGTGGCCTACATAAAAGAACAAACATCCACCTGCGCTGTTTCCGATAAGGAAGTTGTGGTGCAGGCTGTTTAACCGGTTTGTTCATTATCTTTAACGTTCTGGTCTTTTTTATTTTTTTGTTTTGTTCTTAAGTATATGAAATTATTGTTATTAAACTTAAGAAATACAATGTTACCTTAAACTCACCTTGTGTAGCTCGTCTAGGAGTCTCAGTACAGATGAGTGAAAATGTCACGACTCTGTGGGGGTTTTTTTGTTGTTGTTTTTTTGAAGGAGGAGTTTTGATTTTTCCCGGCAGTGACTTCCTCATAAACTGTAAACAAGTATTACAGGAATTTTGTTCATGAATTCATTTACCGTTTAGTAGGCCTAATTGAAGATGAAAGTTGTTAATAATAACAAATGTTACTTACCTTTTCTCCACAACGTTGAAAATCACATGAAAGAAAGATTTTAAAAGGTTTCAGTCAGGACGAATCTAAAGCTTCTGTAAATGATTGATTAAACAGCGCCATCTATCTTTTGTATATTGGTATTACGGTAGTAAAGCGAGACTGAGCCTGCTTCCCAATGTGCATACTATCCATCTATGTGATAGTAGTAATTTTCAATACTATTTAGGGCAGATAGGCTGGTTAGTATGCACATTGGGACGCAGGGTGAATTCATATAAGGCAGGGGTGCCCAAACTTGTTCCTGGAGATCTATCTTCCTGCAGAGTTCAGTTCCAACCCTGATCAAACACACGTCTTTAATTATCAAGTGCTCCATCAGATCCTAATTAGTTGGTTCAGTTGTGTTTGATCAGGGTTGGAGCTGAACTCTGCAGGAAGGTAGATCTCCAGGAACAGGGTTGGGCACCCCTGATATAAGGCCTACATGTAGGCCCAGTTTCATAGATAAGGCTTAGGTTAAGCCAGGATTAGGCAATAGTTCAATTAGAACATTTAAGTAGTTTTTATAAACATGTCTTAGATAAAAAATAAAAAAATAAAAAACATTACTGGTGTGCATCTTGAAACAAAACAATGGCACTGACTGACATTTTTAGATCAGTCAGTGCAAGTTTCTTTCAGTTAAAAAACATGCATTTTAGACTTAAGGCTTGTCTATGAAACCAGGGGTTAATGTTTTTAAAAGGTCGAAATAGCTTAAATATGCACAGCTATATATTTGGCATTGAATGTGTTAAGAAGCTATTGTCATGTGTATTTTGGACTCGAATGCATCCTGTTTATATTTATAAGAAACTAATAGGCTAACGTTACTCTGTTCGCACAAGGCATAGCCTACTGTTTATGTGCGTATTATTTTATGTAGGACTACCTGCACCAAAACAAGTTCTTTCCGTTATGCAGATCAGCCTTAGCTCTAGGGGTGTAACGATACACTTATTCGTATTGAACCGTTCGGTACCAGGCTTTCGGTTCGGTACACATTACAAACCGAACGATTCGTTGGACTAAACCAAGGTTTGATTAGTGCGCCGCGCGTGCGCATTTAGAGTGCGTTCTTTCACTGCATGATTCAGTCTATTAAAATCCATTTAGAATGATCACAAAATTCAAGATATGGGGGCAGAAAATGTGTATATATATATATATATATATATATATACATAATTTCATATAATCAATATCACAGAAGAGTGCCGTTTTTCTCTCCAAAAATCAGCATGATTACAAATGATTTTTACAACAGTTCAATAAGCAAGAAGTTAATTAAGAGACTTACGTTTTAGACAGCTTATTGCCTGTTTTTGCTCAATTTCGCCAACAAAAATAAATCCAAAGACAACCACAGCACTCTTTTGCGTCTCTGATCAACATGACGGTGTTTCGTTCCTGAATGAATCAACCGTTTATGATTCGGTTCAATCCTGTTTTTATACAGTCTATGGTTCAATCGCAATGACTCACTTATTAACAGTGACTCGCTGCCACCTGCTGGCGGTTTTAATTTCACATTTAAAGTATCTTTTCATTTTTTAATTAATTTCAAACATCAGTTGTCAACGTTTTGTTTAAAATATCAAAACATTATTTATGCATTTGTAGCTGCAGGTTAAAGCATTACATGTCCCTCTGAGCTGCATTAAACAGTGTGTAAAAGCATCTTGCCACTCAGATGCAACTTCTATGTTTCCTCTGCATTGCAAAGATGAATTTTGTCAATACTGACTTCCTTTGCTTGGTAACAGCCCAAATGTCTTATTGACTGATTAAATGTAAAAAAAAAAAAAAAACTGACTCAAAAGGTGATGCACACTTTTAGAAAAAAAATGGCTTTATAAAGGTAAAAAATGCCCATAAAAGGTAAAAATCAATTTAACCTTAAAAAGATTAGTCTGCTACATGACAATAGGCTATATCAGCTGGAATACTTCAAACCAGAGCTGTTTTTGTTTTATATGCTGATAAGAAGACCCCCCCAGAGGATGGGTCAAGTTCCATCATTGTTCAAAGTAAAAAAATAGTTTTAATAAATAAAACATTTGTAAAAATCAAGAAAATTTCTCTGGCATTTCTTTCCTTTTGCTGTATCAAAAACGTACTGAACCGTGACACCACTGTATCGTATCAAACCGAACCATGAATTTTGTGAACCGTTACACCCCTACTTAGCTCATGTTTTAACTAGTGCTGTCAAAGGTTTAATCGTGATTAATCACATCCAAAATAAAGTTTTTGATTACATAATATATGTATGTGTACTGTGTATATTTCTTATGTATATATAAATACACGCACATGCATGTATATATTTCAGAAAAATATGTTATTTTTATATATTAAATCTATTTATTTATAATATAAATTATATGAATATAAATATAGACATGTAAACATGTAAATGTTTTCAAAATGTGTATATTAAATAATAAATATAATATAAACATAATAAATATACACAAAACACACATATGTTATGCAAACAAAAACTTTTATTTTGAATGGGATTAATCAGGATTAATCGTTTGACAGTAACTCAACAAAAAAATGAAAGAAAATGTCATGAGTCACAATAAGGTGTAAATACAAGTATAAATAGTACCTAACATAATTTGTATTAGTGTAAGCACATTTATTGCTATTTGTATTTCCTCTGCCTTTTTGTTATGTCTGGTTCACAAACCCTTGTAAGGGTAAAATTGTTCTCATGTAGTTCAGAAGCTACAATAAAAGGTTTTCTGTTTTTTAAAATGTTGATGTTTTTTTTTGTAAATTGCATGGAAACGAGTGGGGGTCAATTTGGGGAGTCAGTTTGACCCCAACACAAAAGTCGCAGGCTACAAAATAGACTTTTCCAAAACACATCTATGTGTCAAAACTTTGCAACCACATAAATTACCCTAAATGAGAAATATTCACAAAACGTAAATAGGAAATAGGAAATAAACAGTATTTTGGGCAGTTTGAAAATGAGTGTGGTTGCATTGACCCCAACACAAGATAAAGTGATGGATCTAATACCAAGAGCATTAAAGTCATTAATTCACTGATTTTTGTTAACTTTGTCATCTTCAACAAGAAGCTAAATGATCCACATACTATTAATGTGTAGCTGTTGAACATTCATTAAATGTTTATCTACCCACTTTTCTTGAGCAGCTTGTGGAACAAAAATGTGTGAAATACATTTGAAACTTGTCTTACACTGTATACAATGGAAGACGTGTTTGTCGATCGTGATAAAGTGCCAATAACCGCGGACTTCGAGTCATTTCATGCAGTGAGAGCAGTAAGTGAAGAGTCGATGACACTCCACGCTGCCAGAGGGCGCTGTGGAACAGTCGGCGTCTGCAGCCCTTTTCCCCGCTGCTTGTTGGTGCGATGATGTAATGAAGTAAAAGAAGAGTAAAGATGGCGGAGAATAGCGGCACGGATCCTGCCGTGGAGACGAACACTGAGGAAAATGCCGCTGCTAGCGCGACTATCATTAAGGTCACCGTCAAAACACCGAAGGATAAAGAAGAAATAGCTATCGCTGAGGATTCATCTGTCGCACAGGTGATTTTTTTCGCGGTTTCTTGTTGTTTGTATCAACCGGGCGTTCGTTACACCAGCGGCTAACAGCTTTAGCCGGAGAGCTAACTATTGACGACGAACAGTCCAAAGCCGAAAACCGTTGCAGGGGATATTTAGAATGACTTCCACTCTTGCTGTTGCTTAAATGAGGTTATTTTGAGTATCTTGTTCATTCTTTTTGGTCTTTTAAGACGCTTGTAAAGTGAGGTTTTCTAACTCGCTGTTCTCGTTGAAGAAACGGCCTGCTCAGGTAGAAGGTTCTAGTCTGTCATCTTTGGTCGCGCTCTTTCTGTTTTGCTTTGTATTGTTGACTTCAAGACTATATGGATAAATTAAAGAACGTGTTAGATAGCATTTCCTGTAAAGGTGGTGCTAGCGGTGTTTATGTTAGTTCATTTGACCAGTTGCTGGTTAATGTTGATGTTTACGAGATCAGGTTTAATAAAAAGGACTGTGATGTTGCACAACAGTGAGGTTGTATTGATCTGATTTCACGTGTGATATCATAACCCGCATGTTTTGTCCTCTTAACAGTTTAAAGAGGAAATCTCCAAAAGATTTAAGGCGAAGCAGGACCAGTTGGTTCTGATTTTTGCCGGTAAGATCCTGAAGGACGGAGACACGCTCAGCCAGCATGGCATTAAAGACGGACTCACGGTTCACCTGGTCATCAAAACAGCACAAAAGTAAGAAGACCTGCTTTTAGGGTCAAAACATAACTGGTATTTTCACATGCAAAGCCATAATGTGTTGTAGGATAATGCCTGTGCGTTATGGATGGCATACATTTAGAGGGTTTTGTGCTTGTAGGACTTCAGGTGGTGGTAGTTCGCAGACTTCTGCCTCTTCTGGCCCTGGACCATCGCAGGGCAACACCGCTGGTAGCGCTAACTCCAGCCCGGCCAGCAACCTGGGCACACCCCAGGGCAGTGGGCCGTCCCCAACCCCGACACAGCCACCCAATATACTAGGTGAGTAATGTTTTTGTTTATATGAGATGTCAACCCGTTGTTCCCGTTTTAAGTGTAATTCCATAATCTTGTTGGTGTTTCGTGTTGCAACCAGTATTTTTATTGTTAACTACAACTATAAACATTGTTTTTTCTAATTGAAATAAAATAAAAATATTAGACCAAAAAAACCTCAGTGAAAAGAAATGTTGCCTTGGCAGCTAACTGAAAGAAGTATTGAAGTATTAAAATGACTGAAATACAAAATGAAACAAATATTTAAGATAAAATAAATAATATTAAAAACAAATATTAATAAAAATGCTGAATACAAAATATACCTAAAATTAAATAAAACAATTTAAATTAAACACACATACTGTATTTGTAAAATTATAAAAATAAATAGTCCATTTAAAAATGCTTATTAATTATATATACTGCATAAAGTTTTCCCAATAAGTATTTTTCTCATTTCCCAATATGATTTTACAATATCTTATGTTGCGATGTAGTACTTTCTCAGTTTATTGGCTGATTTTTTTTTTTTTTAATCTAAATTAGTTCCTTTTTTAGAAATAATTGTTACAAAGACAAATGTTGTGAAATCTAATATAGTATTATGTTCTTTTTAAGAAAGTTCTGTTATTTTATTTTGCTTTTGTTTTACACTGGTTCTCATTGTATTTTTTCAGCTGGGTTTGGTGACCTGTCGGGCCTGGCTAACCTCGGTATGGGATCTGCCAACTTCATGGAGCTTCAGCAGCAGATGCAGCGACAGCTCATGTCCAACCCTGAGATGCTGTCTCAGATCATGGAGAACCCGCTTGTGCAGAGCATGATGTCCAACCCTGACCTGATGAGGCAGATGATAGTGGCCAACCCACAGATGCAGCAACTGATGGAGCGCAACCCAGAGATTTCACACATGCTTAACAACCCAGAGCTTATGAGACAGGTATGTTACTGGATATGTACTAGAAGGTATTTTGCTTGATTTGTTTGCAATAATAAAATGCTTAAGGTAGTGTGCAGTTTTATTTTGTTCTCAGAAAGTTCTTTATTCTGACTTGCACATCTAAAAGGTGTGCATTTGCTTTATTGCATTATTTAAGGAACTGATTTGTTTTTATTAACTTTTCTTTTCTTGCTTGTCAAGACAATGGAGTTGGCACGAAACCCAGCCATGATGCAAGAGATGATGCGTAACCAGGACCGGGCGCTTAGCAACCTCGAGAGTATTCCCGGGGGTTACAATGCTCTTCGGAGGATGTACACGGATATTCAAGAGCCCATGTTTAGTGCTGCACGTGAACAGGTCAGATAAATTAATTGATTTTAAAAATATATTTTAATTTGAAAACAATGTAATTTTCATAAAAAAACCCATTTTCACCTAAAATATTATTGAATTTGTCAAATTCACTGTCAAGCCTTAACACTCATATGAAATGGCAACATTAAATGCTATATTGCATCATCTGAACAGTTTGGAAATAACCCCTTCTCGGCATTGGGAAATACTGATAACTCCGGAGCACAGCCCTCCAGGACAGAAAACCGAGAGCCTCTGCCAAATCCCTGGAGTCCCCCTGACACCGCTGCCACCACCACCTCTGGGACGGCTACCACCACCAGCTCCACCACAAGCTCAACCACACCCAGTGTGACCAACCCTCTGGGCATCAGCTCCTCTAGCCTTGGAAACGGTAATGCGCTTTTATGTAAACATTTGGCTTTAATTTTAAAATCAGGTCCATGGATTTTATTGAGGATATGTTGTAGTAGAATTTTCAGTCAGGTAATATGAGTGCACAGTTATAGCAGACTCTCTCTCTCTCTCTCTCTCTCTCTCTCTCTAATTATTGTGGTTTACTTTTAGGTATGTTCAACAGTCCTGGCATGCAGAGTTTAATGCAACAGATCTCTGAGAACCCTCAGCTTATGCAGAACATGCTTTCTGCTCCTTATATGCGCACTATGATGCAGTCCCTTTCCCAGAATCCTGATATTGCCTCACAGGTAGCAAGACCATCATTCCCAAAAGTTCATCATTCAAAGAACTTTTAATTTAATATAATGATCTGTTATTAATGTTCTAAATCTAAAAAAATTTTCAGGTGTTGATGAACAACCCTCTCTTTGCCGGAAATCCACAGCTGCAGGAGCAAATGAGACAGCAGTTACCTGTGTTTCTACAGCAGGTGTGTCCAGTTGGCATTGTTTTAGATTATGTCTTTGGGGTATAGGTTTCATGCTAACTAACTTGTCTTCCTGACTCACTTGCAGATGCAGAACCCAGAATCCCTTTCTGTCATGACAAATCCTCGAGCCATGCGAGCCCTAATGCAGATCCAGGAGGGACTGCAAACCCTTCAAACCGAAGCCCCTGGTCTCATGCCCAGGTGCACTTCCAGTTCCAAATTAAATTTTTTTTTTTTTTTTTTTAATTTATTTATTTTATTTTTTTTAATTATATTTTTTCACACTTTTGAATGGTAATATATCATGTTTTCCACAAAAATATTAAGTAGCACTGAATAAGAATTTTAAGTTGATATATATTGAAATGGATAATTTGAAGTATTTAAGGTATTAGAAGTTTTGAGTTTTTTAATTATTTTTTAATATCGCTTAGTTACTTTAGGGTTTTTCACTCTGTAGAGACCAAAGAACACATCCTCTTTCTACTAGTTTTTTCCCTCTTGGCTTTGTCGTCAAGTAAATGCAGCTTCCTCTAGATTAGAGCACACGTGCTTATTAAATGCTTTTTTTAATTCCAGTTATGTACATTTTGACAGACCCCATAATCTAAACAAACAGTGTGGCAATATCTGCACCTTACCAATTAAATGTGACTTGTCTCATTCTAGTCTGATACCTGGTGGGATGGCTGCTGGTATCCCTGGTGCCCCACTGCCCACAGGGGTGAATGTGACTCCTGAGAACCCTCCGCCCTCAGGCCAGGGCCCTGCCCCCACCCCCGCTGCTGGAACAAACACTGCCCAGCAGCAGCTCATGCAACAGATGCTACAGATGTTTGCTGGAGGGAATGCATCGGTACTTGTGTTTTTTGGTTGTGAATAACATTAGTGTTTCCCATTGATTACCTATGTTCTGGCGGGCCGCTACAGTCTAATCTGTCCTGGCACAGTTTCATAATGAAACACAAATATTTTTACATTCTCATAATAACTTGAAATGTCTTTGACGATGTGTTTTGTGCCATTCCTTTGGCAGAGCATCTGTCAAGTGAACTAAAATCAAATGCACAATGTCATAGTGCCCCAATTGCAAAAGGCTGTGATTTAATTAAGTGTATAGTCTGTTGTGCTAAGTGTTTCAAAGCAAGGTGCACAGTTTGCTTACGATCCACTGGCGATCCACATTTTTGTAGACAGATGATTACGGTATTTTACCAGATTTGTAATGAGACTCATTTCTGAACCTGTTTTCACTGAAACGGCAGGTTTCCACAAATAACAGCTTGAGTGTTTCACTCTCGCAAGTGAAGAAATTAAAATGAAAGTATTGTAATTTTCCCAGTTGTAAAGGAAAATATGCTTATTACAAAGTATTCAATTTTCACTTCTGTTTATTTTACAGTGCAGTTGTAATACAATAATAACATGTTACGATTTCTACTATTACTAATAAAACTATTAGAGTGTAATAATAATTATTATTATATTCTAATTGTTTGGCATCTCTAAAGTCAGTGTGACTGAACTGAAATGAGGTTTCGAGTCCAGATACAAGTCAGTGCAGAGACTTTTTACTCCATTCAGGCTAGACACTGAAAATGGGCTGGAGCAGACTTTAAAATGTGCAAAATTTCGAAAGCTGTATCACCAAATCCTGTGGGAAACATTGAGTATGCTGTGTATATTTGATTGTGCTCACTTCTTTTCACCTCGCTTTGCAGACTCAGACTCCGGAAGTGCGTTTCCAGCAGCAGCTGGAGCAGCTGAGTGCCATGGGCTTCATCAACAGGGAAGCCAACCTTCAGGCCCTCATCGCCACCGGGGGCGACATCAACGCCGCCATCGAAAGACTGCTCGGCTCTCAGCCTTCCTAATTCCATCAACTGAGAGCGTGCGAAGGGAGACAAGAAGCAAACATAGTCCTCATCACATAAAATCTGACAAGCCCCACATAGACAGAATTCCAATTACTCCAATCGTGTTTTTTTTTTTTTTTTTTGCTTCGATCAGTCAATCTCTGAATCAAAAAGCAATGAGGGTTTAAAATTGGTTTCCTTGAACAACAACAAAAAAACAAACCAGAATCGCTGTGGAATGACATCACACTAACCCCTCATCACTAGTAAGATGGGACAAAGCTTACCAAGTTTGAGTTACCATTCCTTACAATTAGAACACACTCACCTGAGGCACTACTCAGTGGTTAGGGGAATAAAATCCATACGCTTGAATTCCGAGGCCCAGAGGGATTCTTGTCTTCTGTGAAAATGCTTGGTTTCCTTAATTTCTCTCTGTTTCTCCTAATTCATGCCTGATCAAACCAGTATTTATTGCAGAAACGTAGAGCTTACCCTTTACTCCCCTTCCACCCCCCTCAGTTGACGTTGATTTGAGCGTTCCTTGACATTTTGATGTGTTAATCGAAATCTAATAGACATGAACATGTTGGATCACTATAACACCTTGACTCTGATTGCTTACACTTCAGCTATTTTAGAAAGGAATGAGTTTTGGAGATGAGATTTGGAAAAGATATTCAGTCATCTCTTTAGTCGTTTGCCTTTGTGAGGAGTGTACATGAATTGACCGTAAAGGCTTGTCGTATGGGTAAGGTTGTAACAAAGCATCAATAAAATATTTCTCAGCTTAACATGCAGCGGCGAACGTAGACACCATTTGTTTCGACCATATCTTTATGCTTTGACATAGAAGTATTCTAGTGCCTGGAACACACTTGTATTGTGTACTGGATACATCATCCTCAAAAAAAAACAAAACAATGGGTTACAGCATGATAGTGATGCTAGCTTCTCTCAGTGCTAACCAACATCTGTCTAATGGAACTAACAGAGATTTGTGAATTTAAAATGTTTAACTTTTTTTTTTGCTGCACGTCCATAATCCACTCTTTATTCTACTTGAATTACATTACAGAAACCAACATTCATTGGGGTTTGTAGTTCCTTCTGTCATCTGGTTTTGTCTTAAATCCAATGTTTGTTTTTTTTTGTTATTTGCAATCTTGGGCTGCATGACACCTTGCAATTTTACTTTTTAAGTTTAAAAAGTATTGCATGATCATTCTCTTCTTATAACCGCAATATATTTAATTATTGTCTAATTAATGTGGAGGTCACACACAAGTCATTTGTTCTTGTTGATGCGGTATATAACCATTTAATTTCACAATCAATCACAAAGCTTTAGACATTAGGATTGCTTTAGGTAGATATCTTAACTTTTTAAAAATCTCATTTCTTGTTAATTTACTTGACACAATATGAGAACTGAAAATCTGACATTTTAAAATTGTGGTTTCCAAGATTGGAAACATGGTGAATCTTTTAGTGAATTTTGATTTTGTTATGCTTAGCTGTAACATTTGCTTTTTGTGGGTGCAATTATCATAAACAATTCTTTAAAACAATTATGTAACTTCATTTAAAATCTGGAAATCGTAGACTCTTAAAAATCAAGGTTCAAAAAGGGTGAAGTCAGATATAAAAGAACTGTTTTGGGTTCCTCAAAGAACCTTTGTTAACAAGTCTTAAATGCCTTTTTTTTTTGTTGGTGTAAAGAACATTTCAATAATTTAAAGAACCTTTTTTTGAAAAATAACCATTAGTGCATTAGAAAGGTTCTATGGATGTTAAAATTTCTTCATGGAACCAAGGAAGCCAATAAAGGATATTTGTATTTAAGAGTGCATATGAACAGTATATTGTAACCAGGTTGTGACTTAATGAGGGTGAACCAGTTGAAGATTGAAGTTAAGATATTCGTCAGTAATAATACCCTTACAATTTTAACTTGAGGGGTTGTTGCCCTCACCTCCCAAAAGAAAGTCAAAACAAAAGGTTGTGAAGTCTCAAAAGTATTTTTTTACATACAGTTATAGCCATTTAACCGTTAAAAAATTAACAGTTATTAAAAAATAAACTTTATTAAATTAACAGTTAAAGTGCACGCTATCTACACGAGCTGTTTGTATGGTTGAATCCGTCAGACCGACAAAGCAGAAGTACTGCCATTATTTTCTGTTTGATAAAGCATTTATAAATCTCCAGTATATAAGAAAAAAAAAACTGTAGTTGGTTTCGTCGTTCTTTTGCTTTATTAATGACCCGAAAAACAGCTAAGTCATCCATGTTAACGTTCAGTTTCGATGTAGGCCACGTTTTTGTAGTTCGTCGGCGCTGCATGACACTACGTTTCCCATGAACCACCAGCGCGGAAGTTAGAAGTCAGCTGATGTTCCTGTTGGGTTGCTGGAAGTTCTTGCTATAATCTCGCGTACAATTTAAACGTATTCGTATTATTGCCGTTTCCTTTAAATTATGTTGCGTCCTAAAGCATTAACACAAGTACTCAGTCAAGCAAACACCAGTGGCGTACAAAGCACGCTGTGAGTATATAAAATTCAGTCTTTGTTCTTATCAGTAGCTTTAGCTGGCAGATAAATTGGTAAACAATAATATGTTGTACATTTATGTTATTAACATGCTCTCTTGAGTTAAAATTAAGGTATTTTGTTGCGTTTGGGCTTTGCTTAATGCATGTTAAATCATTAAAAATGTCGTTTATATAGTAGCTTCAAACGTGATTGATGGATTTAAGCTATATTTAGAAATAGCGGAATATCTTTGTCATTAGATCAAACCAAATCCCATTATTTTAAATAAATATATTACAGCACAAACATTACACAAAAACAAATTTGTTGTTTAATGTTTATCTGTGTGAACTCAAGGAGGACTGACTTCATACATCCACAGAAAACACCAAAACATCTGTTCGCTTTTAATGAGCTAGTGTATATTGTGCAAAAAAAAAAAAAATCATGAAGAAAAGTGAAATTAGTTCAGAGAAATATTGTTTGCAGATCCCGTTTGATACTGGTTTTAGTTTTTTGACCACTTTACAGATCAAAGTATGAGTTGTTTATGAATTTATGTTCAATTCATGTATATGCTTTTTTAAAATGAATGAATTATTTAGTTTTTCGTGTGTGTTTTTGTTATTTTAGGTTATTGAATAATGAAGGCTCTCTATTGGCCTATTCTGGGTATGGAGACACTGATGCAAGAGTCACCGCAGCCATTGCCAGCAACATCTGGGCAGCTTACGACAAAAATGGACACCAGGCTTTTAATGAGGACAAACTGAAATTCATCCTGATGGATTGTATGGTAGGAATATCATTGTACAGTTGGGTTATAGTAAATGATTGTGAAGGCTGATCTTTGATATATGCAATAACATATGCATTATACAAGATGTGCACAAAATCAGCATAGCAGATGCTATAGGCCATGTCTGGATTTACCAAATGTGCTTTTTTAAATTACACCATGCTAGAAATAATACTAACATGATGAACTATTGTATTGTTCTACAATCGTCGTCTTTACAACGTGCTGCATTTTCTCTGTCATTACAGGAGGGCAGGGTGGCCATTACACGTGTTGCAAACTTGTTGCTTTGCATGTATGCAAAGGAGACAGTAGGCTTTGGGATGCTTAAAGCCAAGGTGAGATTTGGTGTATATATAATGGCTCTTAATTATGTATTTTCATGAACAATTATAGTAACTGTGTTTATGTTCACAGGCTGAAGCTTTAGTGCAGTACCTCGAGGAACCACTAACACAAGTGGCAGCGTCGTAGGATGTACTTTTGTGTATTTGTGTACATTGTAACAGAAACTTCTGAAGATCTTGGCCTTCATAATATATTATCTATGGCTTTATTTATTTGCATACTCAGTATGATTGCTATATCAAATTGTGTGGCTGTTAGACCCAAAATAATGCTTTGCAAAAACATTAATAATTACATTTGAACTGCATTTTCCCTTTTTATTATCTTTTCTTTATGTCTCAGGATTTTGGCAGTCAGTGATCAGGCTGTCTAGTGTCAACAATATGAAATAAATTTCTCTTTTTGTTACATGTTGTTGTTGTTTTATCTATAAAACACAAGAAATTGCTGCTTTTTATTAATTAAGTCTACAATAATATTCATTGAACCAAAATAATACAGTACAATGTATAAAATAATGTATCTGAAGATGAAATATCACTTTATCACTTTGTTAATCAGGGTTTCTGCATTTTTAAATAGGTCTAAAGTCACACTATTGCAAATTAAGGCCATAAATATCTATAAATGTAAATGTAAATCATGCAATGTAAAAAAAAAAATATATATATATATATATCCTTTGTATTTTTGTCTTGTTTTCCAGTACAAATATCTAAACATCATTAAATCAAGATACATTTACTTAAGATGCAAAAAGATATGAAGTCTTGTTTTCTGAGAAAATGATCAAAATTAAATGAGTTTATGCTTGGAACAAGAACAAATATCTGTCAATGAGGTATGAAGGCTCTCCCCTTTGAATTAAGTTGCAGATATTTGTTCTAATTTAAATCATAAACAATTCATTTTGATCCATTTCTCAGAAAACAAGATTTCCTATTTTATGTCATTTTGCTTCTAAAGTAAATGTATCATGGTTTAAGAACCTTTAGACATGTGATAAAGAACATCACTTTTTTTGTAGCATGATCAGAAGGTACAGTAAAAGTTATTTCCGTATTCTTGTCATAAGCTTAAATAATTTACATTTAGAGACCATAATGATATTTTGTGTTCCATTCTATTTATTCCTTATGTTTTGTTTAGTTGGTCTTAAAAAGTCTTACATTTATCTTCATAAAACCTGCAGAAACTCTGTATAATATTTGTGTTTAAGCAATAATTAACCGTGTAATCCAAAATATGCACCATGGGAGGGGCTCTTCCATGGCAAATGCCTTCCTGATCTTGGGAGAAACTGCTTTAAAAAAGCGATTGGTTGCATATGGTGTGTATGGCGTCGTTTCATTGGCTGAACAGGTGCACTATTGCACCCAGTTTCATATGACTGCACCTGCGCTCGCCCTACCTGTTTGACCTGACTTGAGCGCACCAAAAGTCACGCCCACCTTCCCCCAGGTACGGCACATTTGATAGCGGAACTGCCAGGGTAAATAACAGGGCTAGTTCCTTGTACAAACAACTGAACTGTCCACCATAAACGGTGGGGTTTCATTTGTACTTCTTGCTGTTTCTCTGCTATTTCAGGTCAGCCGCTGTAGCATAGAGAGGAGGAACTTTCATTCTTGGTTTTCCTTGGAATTGGTTGGGATTTTGACTCATGCAGCACTAATCTAGATTAGTGAAGGAAGATCTGCTTACAGGACTGACAATATGGGGTCTGATGAGGCCTACAACTTTGTTTTCAAAGGTAAGCTCTGACACTTTTTTGATGGAGTTGTCATGCACATTAAACAATCTCTGATGGAGCTTTAAATTCTTTTAGATGATGTTTAGTGATCTGCAAGCATTCATTTCACTGTTTGCAGTAGCTGTAGAGTAATGGTTGGTATATATAGTCATTAAAAAAATAAAACAGTTATAGAGAAATATATAAAGCAGCTGGGTTTAGACTAGAGTAGAGAAATTGAGTCCTGTAGGTTGGTTGAAATCTGATTTCCATGACAACAAGGTGTTGTTTACACAAGGTTACTCAGTAAAGTTACTCAGTATGGGAGGGGAAATAGTTGTATCTGTTAAAGCCCGTTGTGAAACTATGATCCGCTAGGGCAGTCCTCAAACAACACCAAACCACAACGACTACTTGAAATGACCTGCATTATGTGTTGGTGTCATAACAGTTGAACTGAAGCAATAAGAACAGGAAGTCTTTTAAGAGTAACAATTTAAAACATGCAAGATAATGAGCATTTAAAGGGCCAGCTTTAATATGTTTATCACCTGTGCTGATGGTTTAATCTGAAATTACACACATATATTTGTACATAAGTTTAAAGGAATAGTTTTCCAAAAATGCTGAAAATTTACTCATGCTCAGGTCATCCAACATGTTGGTGAGATGGTTTCTTCATCTGAACAGATTTGGAGAAATGTAGCATCACTTGTTCACCAATGGAGTTCACCTCTGCAGTGAATGGGTGCCGTCAGAATGAGAGTCCAAACAACAGCTGATAAAAACATCACAAAAATCCACACAACTCCAGTCCATCAATTATTGTCTCATGAAGTGAAAAGCTGTGTGTTTGTAAGAAAGAGTCATCATATTTTAAAACTTCAAACGGTTGCTTCCAACTAAAATATGAGTCCTCTATCCATAATATTGCTTTCTCCAGTGAAAAAGTTGTCTCGTCTGAATCAAAAGAGAAATATGAACAGATCAAGCATTGTTTACAAGTAAAAAGCAGCAGTTCTAGACATATATGTGGGTGGATTTTGATGTGAAAGGACAAAAGAAGATGGATCTTTTCACTAGACGAAGGGTTATTATGGATTATGGACTCTTATTTTAGCCAGAAGCGAAAGGTTTAATGTTAAAACGCCTTGATGGATTTGTTTCTTACAAACACGCTGCTTTTCACTTCACAAGATGACAGCTGATGGAGTTTTGTGGATTATTGTAATGTTTTTATCAGCTGTTTGGACTCCCATTCTGACGGCACCCATTCACTGCAGAGGATCCATTGATGAGCAAGTGACGTAATGCTAAAATTTCTCCAAATTTGTTGGGATGAGGAAACAAACTCATCTACATCTTGGATTGTCTGAGTACCTTTTCTGCATATATTCATTTTTGGGTGAACTATTCCTTTAATATTTCTTATAGGCTTCTGCTTGAACCTTGTATGTTTCTTGTTTTCTAATACTGCTTTTCATTTTTATGTCTAGAATTGCCAATTCTCCTAACATAACATGATAAATGAACTCCAATCCCAGAAATGTCAAAATAGCCCTGCATGGGTGGAGTGTTGATTTTACTCCTGACATGTTTGAGTCATTTTTGTTAACACCTGCAATTAACTGGGCTTTTCAAGGAGTGTTATACTGGGACTATAACAGTTCATCCAGTGTTAGTTTGTTTTGACATAAGAATATGAGGATCAGCCCTGCTTCTGTCTCATGATTTAATGAACAAGACAATTTCATAATAAGGATGCAGATTTGTGATTGTATAGTACATGTTTTGCCTCTTAATGTTGCACTTGTTGTTGAAGAGTTACTTGCCACAAAAGTCCAAGATAACAAACATGACATTGTAACAAATTACATCATGAGTTTGTGACTGGCTGGTATTTTAATCCACAACTAATCATTGATTTTATACAAGTTAATGTTGCTTAATACACCAAGCAGTGGTGTTGTGAAAAAAATCATGGGATCTGTCACAAATGCTGAAGCTATGCCAAGAGAACACTTTTGGGCCCCCTTCATCACAGGGCCGTGACACATTCATGGTTGTTGTTTCCAGATGATTGGCATGACTCAAGTCTGGGTTGGCAGTTTTTCCAGACTCATATGCACTCATATGCATTTTGTTGCAGTGGTTCTTATTGGAGAATCTGGCGTTGGCAAGAGCAACTTGCTGTCACGGTTCACCAAGAACGAGTTTAATCACGACAGCCGGACGACCATCGGAGTGGAGTTCAGTACAAGAACTGTGCAGCTAAATGGCCTCACCATCAAAGCTCAGATCTGGGACACAGCCGGACTGGAGCGGTACCGGGCCATCACTTCTGCGTGAGTTTAACATGATATAACATTGAAGTACCTGACAAATGGTGGTGCTAAACAAGCAAATATGCCCATAGTTCCCCAAAAATGACATGTCAGGTACTCAGTATCATGTTGTGTTTTTCTTGTTTCTGTGGAACATGAAACACTTTTTCATAAAAGGGAATGGTGACCATAGGTGTGAGCTCAAATAAAAATAAATACATAACTTTTTATTAGATTTATTTTTCTGTAGTTAATTATTTTCTTATTTACATTATAAACACTACTGTTGGGGTAGGTGTGATTGTTTTATTTTTATTTATTTTTTTATGTTTTTGAAGTCTGTTCTGCTCACCAAGGCTGCACTATTTATTTAAAAATACAGTAATATTGTGAAATATTATTGCAAATTAAAATAACAGTTTTCTATTTGAATATATTTTAAAATGTAATTTATTCCTGTGATGCAAAGCTGAATTTTCAGCATCATTACTCCAGTTTTCAGTGTCACGTGATCTTTCAGAAATCATTCTAATATGCTGATTTGCTTCTCAAGAAACATTTCTTATTATCATTATCATAACTGAAACCTGGACACAATTTTTTCAGTATTCTTTACTGCATAGAATGTTCAAAAATACATTTAGAAATGTAATTTTGAAACGATGGGAAAGTCTTTACAATCACTTTCGATCAATCTAATGCAAAAATATAAATTTATTAAAAACTAGAAACAAAATCGACTTCCACTGTATGGACCAGAGCAGTCTGGTGAGGAGATAATTACATTTATTTTAATTGAACCAAATTTCACAGAATGACAGTGAACAATTTTACGTGAACTGTCCCTTTAAGTAGTTTGCTCATACTCCGAATATGTTTGTATGCAAATACATTTTTGACTGTATGTAAATTGTCATTCATCTATTCTTTTGCAAATTGAGAAAAATGTAACACATCATGTTTCACCATCCATTGCTATACAATTCATTTCTCACCTGTTGTTCTAAACCATCTTCATTATGTAATCTTGCTAATGACATAATGTTTTATGACAGTTTTCTGTTCATTTAAAAAAGGAAGTAAATAGAGTCATCTGATTTGATCTGATCTGTTTTCCTGTATCTCAGATATTATCGAGGAGCGGTTGGAGCTCTACTAGTCTATGACATTTCAAAGCACTTGACGTATGAAAGTGCTGAGCGCTGGCTGAAGGAGCTCTACGATCACGCAGATCCACATATCGTAGTGATGCTTGTGGGCAACAAAACGGACCTGTCAGCAGTACGATCTGTTCCATTAGAGGACGCGAAGGACTTTGCAGGTCATTACTGAAGACAGCTTATTTTATTATACAGGCTTATGCAAAATTCACAGAGAAACTCAAAAGCCTTCATGACAACCCTTCAAAATAAAAGTTTGGCCTAACTTGAAGAAATGATAACAAATATATTACTATTGCACAATAGCATTTACTTCTCCAAGTAAAAGTGGCAACAACAACAACATTAATAATAATAACAACAGAATTTATTAAAACACACAGGAACTCAAAGGTTTTCACTACAACCTGCCACAATAAATGTTATTTCGGTAACACTTTACAATAAGGGTACATGAATAATCATGTACTAATGCCTAAATTAATACTTAATTCATCACATACTAATGATTATTAAAGGAGTTAACTAATTATGAACTAATGAAGAGCTATCCTTAACTACAACTGGAGTCATACGGATTCATGCATGAATAACGGTAGCCTTAACTACATGTTAGTACGTTTGATAGTTAATGCATTAATTAATCAACTAATCCATTGCCACCCAGTAATGTTTATGACAAAGCTGAAGATGTCAGATGCTCAAATTATGATAGTATTAAATTATTTAAATTAATTTCAAAGTCAGAGTATTTCTTATTCCTTCTTAAAGAAGCTGTTTGATTTAGTTCACCCATAAATGTTAATTAACGCATTAACTATCAAACATGTACTAACATGTAGTTAAGGCTGCCGTTATTCATGCATGAATCCATATGACTCCAGTTGTAGTTAAGGATAGTTCATAATTAGTTAACTCCTTTAATAATCATTAGTATGTGATGAATTAAGTATTAATTTAGGCATTAGTACATGATTATTCATGTACCCTTATTGTAAAGTGTTACCGTTATTTCTAACTTGAAGAAATTATGAAATTATTTATATTATTATTGCACAGTATAGTGTACTTCTTAAAGTAGCAGTAGTAATAATACTAATATTAATAATAACATTTATTAAACATTACTTTTAAGCAAGATTAAAATGCATCATCCATGTTTTAATTAAAAATAAATAGAATTTTATTTATTAATAATGAAAGGAATTACTACATTTTTGTTTGACTACATTTTAAAAGATGAACTAAATAGTTAGTTTTATAATTTGATTTGATTACCACCATTTTTGATAGTAAATTTATGTTTGACATTACAATCTTTTTTTATATTCTATTTTATATTCTTTTTTATATTATATTCTTCTCCTGACAGTAAAATAAGCCACATTAAACCCATATAAATGTCCAGTCATGAAAAGAAAAAACACCTTCACTCTAAAGAAAATTAATAAAAAATGTAATCAGGCACAATGCACTGTATTAATATGATGGAACTTTGAAGGTGTTTAATCTGTATTTTGAATTTTACAGTGCATTGCATGCAGAAATTTTCAGTCTATTTTTTTAAACAGTGAAACCGCACTGTAAAAAAAAAAAATGCATCCTTGCATAAAATTACATTTTCTGTTAAATTTACACACATTTCCTTAAACCCTCAAACACTACACAATGCAAAGCATAATTCAAATAATGGGCTAAACACCTTTCAAAAAAATCAGAACAGATTGTGCCTTCATAGTACATTGGGCAGTATTTTTACAGACTTCTCTTAGCGTGTATATATTATATATATATATATATATCATTTAGCAAAATCAAACAAAGTTAATCTTGATATTCATATTATCATTCTTTTTTATAGAAAAGAATGGTCTTCTGTTCATGGAAACCTCTGCTTTGGAGTCAGTAAACGTCGAGGCAGCGTTCAACACTGTGCTTACAGGTAGCTACTGTTTATTCTGAACACATCATACCGTATTTACATGTACTTTACATGTGTTCCTTGCCCTCTGGGTTTCTCCTCTTCAGTCAGGCTTGAAATAGTGTAAGCACTTCATTATCATAATCACGCTGTCATTATTTGATCTCTTTCTTTCAGAAATCCATAAAAAGGTGAGCAGCAAAGAAGTGACCCGAGGCTCTATCAATGCTGTGACATTATCTCAGCCTAAAGCTGGAGCAGATGACGCACAGGAGGAAAAGAAGGCCTGCTGTAAGAACCTGTGAAAGAACATTCCAGGACTTCACAAGGGGCCTAAAGGAGTTGTGAATTCAGCTTGTACAGTAGAGCTATCATTAAGAAAGAACAGAGTATGATATAAAACAAAAGGAAATCCATTTCATTGACTGACATAGCCATATTTGTATTGTTAAATATTATGTAACAAGTAAAAGACATTTTAATGTTTGTCAGGTTTGACAAGGATTAATGTCAGTTTTAATTCATTTTAATGTGTTTTCCCTAAATGTTCCATGTTCTCAGTAGGAGATTTTTCTTTGTATTATTTATGAAATGTCATGCCAAACTTTTATTTTTAAATTACATTTATTCATTTAACAGACTTTTTTTTATCCAAAGAGACTTACAAATGAGGAATACAACAAGCTATTCATCTTACTCAAGTTATTAAGATCAACAGATGCTAGAAAATTAACTTTATCATTTAATTAGCGTAAGATGGAGGAAAGAACATATTATTCGATTTGCATGTTCATCTTCACTGTTTGGTTTTTAATTTGATTTATTCAACACACCTAATGAAGATAACTGGATAAAAACCCACACACATATGGTTAAGAAAATTATTTTTATTATTTAAGACTAATCAGCACTAATTTAATATTTTGTGCTATTAAAATCTATCTATCTATCTATCTATCTATCTATATATATATATATATATATATATATATAAAGGATTTATAAGCAAAGTGTTGATTTGTATCTTCATAAATGAATGCTGATGCTGCAGGTATTATCAGTTGCTGCTGTTAACACGACATAAAGAAAATATATACAGCATGTCATTATCCAAGAAGAATTAAAGCAGAAATATGTATGAAAGTGTCTGAATTGTTTTTTCACAATGAGTCTCAAGTGCAGTTTGCAGTTTAACAACAAAACATTTATGGACATTTATGAATCATCATTATTCAATATAAACAGAATAATGAATATGAATTTAAGGATACGCTTTAAATTTATTACTTGGAATATTAATTGATTTGACCAGTTTGAACTGGAACTGGGTCTTTGCAATCATAATTGTTGGATTAATTATGATTTTTTATATTAATTAGAACTTTAAAAGAAGTCTCTTATGCTTATGAAGGCTGCATTTATTTGATTAAAATTACCATAAAAATAATATGGTGAAATATTATTTCTATTTCTATTACTATGGTAATTTTAATCAAATAAATGCAGCCTTGGTGAGCATAAGATACTTCTTTTATGTACTATGTACTATTAATCAAAAATTCTTATTTTTAAAGATTTTAAAAGAATGTATATTCAAATAAATTTATATTGAAGTGATATTTCATTTACAAACACTGATTACTAATCATCTAATAATATGAATAATTCAGACCCATGAAAATTAAAATGATACATCTATGCATTTTCATTTGAAATTCAGCAATTAAAATGGAATTTAAACGGCATTTTCAGTTCAGTCACTGAATGGTGAACAGCCCTGCCTCCTCATTGCCTCCTACGTGGCATTTTCCTGTCCCATCATCCTCTGTAAAGCATGAGTGAAGTCACGCTGTGGAATGTGGAAGAGCTCACCTGAAACACACCTGTGACCCCGTGCTTTACTTTACGCTATTTTTCGAAAGTATTACCCAGCTACCACGCTTTTTATTATAGCTTACATTTTTATTCTTTATATATATATATATATATATATATATATATATATATATATATATATATATATATATATATTTTACCTGACAACTACAAAAGACACACCTGTGACTACACACCTGTACGGAAGCCCCGTCAAACATTTCATTGGGTCACAGAGGTTCACGCGTGTGATTGACAGGATAGTTGGCCAATAAGATAATCGGAAAGGCGGGGCTACATCACAGCACAATGACGTAAGTGTTTGCCTTAAGATGAGACAGCAGGGCGAAACTTGGTTGACGTAGCCCAGCAACATCGTATCAAAGTTGATTAGCTGTAATTTTGGTTAATTCAGGACCTGTTTTTCTTAACGATTGCTTTATCTATAACCGTCGACAGAAGGAAATATATTGTATATTATTATTTTTGGATTCTGAGAGTCTTCAACGCATGAAGCGCGCGTAGTAATGAAGCGCTCGTGATCAACTGATGCGTCTCATAAACAAAGTTTCTTTGACGTCGTAGTAAATATAACAGCACCTTGTGGTTCTCCAGAAGAGCATAACGTCTTTATAGCTGAAAACACGGACTTGTTAATAAGCCGGTAAGAAGATTAAAGCCATGACGGGTAGAGAGGACGAGTATGACTATCTCTTTAAAGGTGAGCACCACGTTACTTACTGCACTTCCACACTTTACGATGAGCTCCTGCATGTCGTCTTCATGTGTTGCATGTCGTCTCCCTTGTCATAGGATGTCTACTTTTTCTATTCTAAAACACATATGCGCATATCCAAGCTGAGATTTGCTACTGTTTCAAGCTGGTCCAAGTTGGTCAGTCGCTGCGAGACCACCTTGGACCAGCAAAATATCCAGCTGGTCACACTGTCTTTGGCTGGACAAGCTGGTTTTTGGGTCATGGTGGCGGGTCAACCAGCTGATGATCATCTTAGGTCAGACAGAAGCAAGTGTCATTTTTCCAAAACACAGCTACCGTCTTAATATGGATTTTCCAACAGGATAAATGCATAAGCAAAGCAAAAGATATAGAAATTGTACATTTGAATGATTTCTAAGTGCCATTTTTTGATTAATTATATAATGTACAACATGACTGGCTTCTCCTAATGTGTCTTGTTTTATTGTATAATTCTCGTATAGATCATACATTTGAACTTATGTTGTGGAAACAAACAATTTGGACATTTAATGCACTCGTCACATGGAAAATGGAAAAAAAAAAGTATTTTGTGTGATTTAGAATTTTCCTTCTATAGTGTCAGCAATATAAGCACAGTTAAACCGGTAAGACCTGTATAAATCAGGTCCTTCTCAGGATGGGTTTGCGTTCAGAAAGTTTTAAAAACCCTTTGATCTAATGAATCTGATTCAGAAGATCACTCAGATCATTCATTTGTTCTATTTTGATATTTAACCAATTATACAAGATTGAAGGAGATCAAATGTAAAAGTTTGAGAATTTCCTTTAGTAATTGACTACTAAAGTGAATACTAATGATATTATATTTACTAATCTGACCTCTTTGATATCTGCGGTGGTTATGTCCATGAATCTGACACTTCCATTACTCAAAGTTCTGCCCTTGACCATGTGTTTAAGCTATCCATTTGACCATGAATCAATCAGAGCTGTTCAATCACCGCTCTGCTCTTTAAACATGTCTGTCCACCAGCTTTAAAACAAGCAGACGTCTTTGTCAAAGTGCATTCCTGTGTGCCTAACTCGGATATTATTAGCTGAGGCGTCTGTTATAGCTTTCATTCTTTCATGATGACGAGTTGGCAGCATTAACCCAATTCATATCAGGTTTAGGTTGAATAAAAATTAATTGTAATGGTTTAATCACCTTCATGTCATGTTCCAAGTGTTCTTCCGAAGTCACACAACATCTTTGTGGGATGAATAGACTGGAATTTAAGTCATTAACTAATAATCTTTCTCTCCACAAAAGCTTTGAACTCTTATCCATGTTCACATTTAAAAAATCAAAATAAATGAGATTTGATGTTCTTGAAGCATCTTTTATTATTTAACATGAAAGTGTTCCTCTTAGTAAGCCCACCTGTACTGATTAAATAATTTAAAAAATAATAATTAAAAACAATTCACACATTACTGTAAGATTTTTATTTTTAAGTCTCTTCTGCTCACCAAGACCACATTTATTTGATCAAATTCATTAAAAAGAGTAATATTGTGAAATATTATTACTTTTTTAAAATAACTTTTTCTTTTTGACTGTAATATTTTAAAATGTAATTTATTCCTGTGATGCAAAGCTGAATTTTTAGCAGTCATTACTCCAGTCTTTAATATGACACGATCCTTCAGAAATCATTCTAATATCCTAATTTGTAACTCAAGAAACATTTATTATTCTTAGCAGTATTAAAAGGTTTTGCTGCTCAATATTTATGTGGAAAATGTGATAGATTTTCTCAGGATCTTTTTATGAATATAAAGTTCAAAAGAACAGCATTTATTTGAAATAGAAATCTTTTGTCATATTATAAATGTCTGTATTGTCACTTTTGGTCAATTTTATGCATCCTTACTTTTAGTCATTTAGCAGACGCTTTTATTGAAAGCGACTTACAAATGGAAGCAATCAAAATCAACAAAAGAGCAATGATATGCAAGTACTATAACAAGTCTCAGTTAGCTTAATGCAGTACACGCAGCAAGGTTTTTTTTTTTTTTTTTAATTATATTATAAATAAAAAGAAAACGGATAGTTCAAAAAGAATAGAGTAAGCTAGTGTTAGAGGCCTTTTTTGCTTTTGTTAATTGTATAATAAATAAAAAGAAAACAAATGGATAGAATACAAAAAGATTAGATTATTACATCCTTGCTGAAGAAAAATATTAATTTCTTTAAAAAAAAAAAAAAAAAAAATCTTACTGACCGTAAACTACCTTAAAGGTAGTGTAACTGTAAATGTAATTTCTCGGTAATATCTGTTTAATTTTTTTGCCTCTGTCAACGGGAGACACAGACGTTCCCAGTATTTCGTAAGTCTACCTGTGTGGGTGAAAAAGGGAGTTGCTCTTCAGTCGTGCCCTTTTCATTCATTGTCAAAAGCTTTGTGGAAACACACCCTTTGTGTGTGAAATATTCAAATCTAATTGCTGTTGTGCTGTGAAGGGAGGCCGGTTCCTGCAAGCACACAAATGGAATCTGCTTGAAAGTGCTCTGTGTCATGTGTGTCTCCAGGGACAATAGCAAGCGTTTAAAAGCACCATAAAGTAGAGCTGGTTGATCTGACGCATCCGTGTCCTCTTCATCCGCAGTGGTTCTGATCGGCGACTCTGGTGTGGGCAAGAGTAACCTGCTCTCTCGCTTCACCCGCAATGAGTTCAACCTGGAGAGCAAGAGCACCATCGGGGTGGAGTTTGCTACACGCAGTATCCATGTGGAGGGCAAGACCGTCAAGGCCCAGATCTGGGATACGGCTGGACAGGAGAGATACAGGGCCATCACATCAGCGTAAGTGTCTTCAAAGACTTCAACTACTTTAAGAAATCCAATTGTTTTGTGCACCAATTTAAAAAAAAATATATAATTATACAATAAAAATGTAATTTAATTAAATTAATAAAATAAATATAATAAATATAAAATCTACAGTGCGTGCATAATTATTATAGGCAAATCAATACTCTTATTGTGCTTGGAAAAAAAACAATACATTTCACCAATTTCAAAACAATCAATCAGTCAATCTTAATAACTACTATTCATTTTGTATATAGTCATTTATAACTGGAAGTTAAAAAAAAGTCTTATATTCAGATATGAATCATTCTTAAGCAGGTGTTCCTTTACAGGTACAATTACTAAGATTGGTGTGGTTTTTAAATGTGCTTGGAAAAAAAAATGTGATCACAATCATTTTAATTAATTCTCATTTTAAACAAAACAATTTATTGTCTAGGCCTGCCAGTTAAAAAGATGGATATATTATGCATGTAAAAAATACACACTTGTCAAGATGATATTGATCTTACAATACAATACTCTCACAATACTTTAAACAAAGCCAAAATAGTTAAAATAGTAAGTTTTTTTTAAAATGATTTCTTCTAAGACATATGATAATCAGTTAACAAAAAGTACTGTTCATTAACCAGAATAGAAATATTCATTCTTCTTATCTAAAAATACAGAATTATGTTAGATGCACATGCTTGCACTCTGTCCCTGACTAGATATGTGTAAAAAGTTTTAAATATTGTATTTTATTAAAATAATAATATATAAATAAATACATGTGTGTAAATAAATGCGTGAAGTACCTAGAAGAATAACAAAGTGCAGTACATTTTAAAACCATTTGCTTCCATGATTATGATAATAAATTAAAATAATACCTATTTTGTTTTGCGTTGTTAAAATTACTGGTCGCGACTGACACCGGAAACCTCTCACATTCAAGTTAAACACAGCTGTGCCCGCTCTTATGTTAAAAATGTAAGGTGGATAATAATTGTGCCAGATTTTTAATCATTTGAGCTTGCCTTTTTACTGTATAGGACAATGGGAGGATGTAGACTCCTGTCAAGTGGGAAGTGTTTGAATAATAAAAAAACAACACCGTTTGGCCCCTAATGATGTACACTCAGATAAGATAATGACTTTAATAGCAATAGTTTTATTTCACATGACCAGCCAAATACTGCTTGGTAATCACACTATTATTGGGCACCTTAGATTGTGGAATAAATGTGTTATTTGTTTGTCTTTTATTTTCTGAATAATGAATGCATCTTTCAAACGTCTGTGTGTGTGTTCACAGGTATTACAGAGGTGCCGTAGGAGCCCTGCTGGTGTATGACATTGCCAAGCATCTGACCTATGAGAACGCCGAGCGCTGGCTGAAAGAGCTGCAGGATCATGCTGACAGCAATATTGTCATCATGTTAGTAGGGAACAAAAGTGACCTGCGCCATCTGAGGGCCGTTCCTATGGATGAAGCCAAAGCATTTGCAGGTTAGTGTTGTGAGGACTTTATTAGTTAGTTTGAACTGTAATTACTCTTCTGGCCAATCAAATGTATAGAATGACACCTGAAAACATTAGACTTGTTTATATAATTTACCCAGATTTATATAAAGGAGTCAGAATATAGTAATGAATTTTATTTAACTAAATATTTCACTGTAAAAATAAGACCTAATACACCGCTTTTGTGAAGACAGCTTGTAAGGTTGAGAGTTAACTAAATGTGACTCTGGACCACAAAACCAGTCTTAAGTGTCAATTTTTCAAAATTGAGATTTATACATCATCTGAAAGCTGAATAAATAAGCTTTCCATTGATGTATGATTTGTTAGGAAAATATTTGGCCGAGATACAACTATTTGAAACTCTGGAATCTGAGGGTGCAAAAAAATCTAAATATTGAGAAAATCACCTTTAAAGTTGTCCAAATGAAGTTCTTAGCAATGCATATTACTAATCAAAAATTACGTTTTGATATGTTTATGGTAAGAAATGTACAAAATATCTTCATGGAACATGATCTTTACTTAATATCCTAATGATTTTTGGCATAAAAGAAAAATGGATAATTTTGACCCATACAATGTATTTTTGGCTATTGCTACAAATATACCCCAGCGACTTAAGACTGGTTTTGTGGTCCAGGGTCACAAATAATTGTTAAACCACCAAGGTAATTTGGAATACCTTTAAAGGTCACAGAGGTGCTGATGATAGTGTTCAAGGTCTGTTGGCTGAGGTGTTTACATTACAGGTCTTTTTGCTGATTGGTCAGTTTGAATGTCTCAAATGAATCAATTTGTATGTTCATTTCTCTGGGCTCTGAGAAGTTGAACACTACATTGTAACCTTTTAAAGCAGTACTGGTAATAAAATGATGTGGGAACTATTTTTAGGCAGTGTTGATTTAGCATTATTCATTTATGTGTAATGCATTCCATTTAACAAAGTCACAATGCTGTCCGCATATTTTGCTATCTCCATTGTTGTGTTAGGGTGGTAATTGGCAAATGTAGCTTCATACCATGATGCTGTTGTATTTACTTTACATTTGGCAAATATTTTAATCCTAAGTGAATTACAGTGCATTCAAGATATACTTTGCCTTTAATACACCATGACTTTGATGTTTCTGGTGCTGTGCCCTGTGGTTTGTGATACCTGCCGTTAACCTTTTTCTTAGTTATCTTGGGTACTGAATGCAGTAATGATTTTTGTTTATAGTGCATACTACTTGTTTATCTCAGAAATAGTGTTTGCTAGCTGGTCTGTGTTTTGTTTATGATAATGTATTTGGGAAGCTATATTTATTTAGAAAGTCTTCTGTATTTTTGTGTGTGTTTTACAGAGAAGCATGGACTTTCTTTCCTGGAGACCTCAGCGCTGGACTCCTCTAATGTTGAACTAGCCTTTCAGACTATTCTTACAGGTCAGTCCTGAGCAAATCATTTAGAAGGGTGAATATCACAGAGCTTTTGGAGGTGAATCTCATGAAAACTGTGAAGAACATGTACCAGTCATTTTTTATTAAGAACATTCTCATTCTCATTACTGTAATGACAAGAATAGTATTTAAATAGCAAAGTATTTATGCATAATTTAGTATATAAAAAACATTTTCAAACGTTGTGAATTTTTAATTTTAGAGAGAAATGTGATCTAGTTGTTTTTTTATTAACTGGACGTTTCTAACATTCAGTTCTGCTCAACTTATGCATTCTAAATTTCTGCTATTTTATGCATAATAAAATATGCATAAAATATACAATATATGCATCAGCAAAAAAAAAGGCTCAGACACATGATTTGTTTCCCACTGTTACAAAGTTAAAATGTACCATTTGTGGTATAAGTGATTGAAATTGGATGCTTTCCAAAATCTAATCAAAATTGTTGTTGTTGTTATATATTATTAATTTATTATTTATTACAGAACAGACTTGTAAGTGTAAAGAACAGAATATAGTTTTTTCCCCTTGAAGTTACTAATAAAAAACTAAGGGAACAATTTTTTTTGTCTGTTTGAGCTATTCTTTGAAATATTTGAAAAAAACAGTAATGTGAAAAAGCCAATTCTCACTTGTTGTAATACAGTAAAAAAAATTAAAATCACCCCCCCCCCCCAAAAAAAACACAAAAATACAATTAATTTAAAACTCATTTAAATAATATAATTATTTTGTCAGATTACAGTAATGAGAGTTTGGGGTTGGGAGAATCTGCTTAATTAAAAGTGACTTAAAACACAGGATACTCCTTTTTCTTTTCTTTTCTTTTCTAGGAAATATATCTATTTTACATTAGACATTTCTTGACAGTTTTTTGAGATTCCAAGGTGTTTTTGTATGTTATTGAGTATAACCTCTAGATGGCGTCAAACTCCACGCCACAGATATCCTCTGCTTTTCCTGTGAATGAATGAAACTGTGTTTTGAGGTCAAATTTCGAAAGTTTGCCACGCAGAAATAGTGGTTTGCTTTTTTGCAGTTTTTCTTTTTTTTTTTTTTTGGCCTGGGAAATACCTCTCTTCAGCCACACCGTGTTACACAGTTTCACTGTTCATTTCTATGCGTCATAATGAACCACAGCTGAAGTTGTTGCACTGTCAGTACCACACCTGCAAGACCACATTTATCAGACAACCCTCTATCATGCCAATCTTTGAATGCTGCCTCTCTCTCACACAGAAATCTACCGTATCGTGTCCCAGAGGCAGATGTCAGGGCGTGGTGATGACGGCTTCTCCCCCAGCTCCAAAGTGGTTCCCATTACCGTGCAGCCCACACAGAATTCAGGCAAGCAGGGAGCCTGCTGTCAGAATAACTGAGCTGCTGCAGCACGACCATGGGATCTGGGGGAAATCGGCAACTTTGTTGGGCTGGGCTGCAAGGTTGACCATGACCGTTGTATTCCCTGCACATGATGTGCTTAACATATGTAATGGACTTGCTTAGTTATGCCCAGAATAAGTGAGTAATAATCTTCAAATTTGGAGAACAAGAGATGTTTAAATTGAATGGATCAAGGATTTTCTCAGAACTGAGAGGCCATGCTTCTTGCTTCAGACTAATTAGAAATGAGCAGTTAGCTGGGACGCTCAGACGTGGCTGCTCTTTTTATTTTATTCCTGCACTTTTTGCCACAGACAGTCAATGGGCTGAAGTACAAGAAAAAGTGCTAAGAATGCTTAATGCTTCTAGGTATCTCTTGAATGGTTTCTAATCACAATGGGGATTCACTTGTGAAGTCATATTTTTTTTTTCCTTTAGTGTGCCAGCGCAGTAGTCTGACATCTTTTCCATGCATCTCAACACCTGAGAAATTCAAACTGTGGTCATCATAGCCGCCTGTTTGCTCAGTTCTTACACTGTAACAGCATCTCTTGTATTTATTGAATGCAAATGTGATCTTGTTATTCTGTGGTGTTTTTTTTTTGTTTTTTTTTGCTCTCTTTTTTGTCATGCTTTTATCTATTACTAGAGTATTGATCGGAATTTCTCAAGGGTTTCTCCTTCCAGTCATGGCACTCATTTGTACAAGCGCTGGGAGTGTTTTCTGTGGATCAGAGTAATGTTAATGGCTGTATGTGCTGTAGTGTTTAATAAGAGTATAGTACATTCAGATTTAGGGTTGGGAATCATTGACTACTTCTTAATTGATCTGATTATTTCTATGACACTTGATTTGGTTAACGGTTCTTGAACGTACGCATTCTAAATCTCTGCTATTTTATGCATAATAAAATATGCAAAATAGAACCACTTTAAAGTTGTTGTTGTCATGATGATGCAACTTATTTATTTTCAGCTGTGCATTAAAATCAGCATTGAACTTTCAGGCATAATTTTTTGTTGTTTTGTTTCCAAACATTTACAAGTATGAAAACACCATTTGTGGTATACTTGTCACTTGTGTGGTGCTTTTTCTCCCCTAAAAATTATATGATAATTTATCATTATTATTATTATTATATTAATTTATGATTTGTTCCATGTCTCAAACGTTCTCCATTCTTTCATTTTTACTTTAAGTGACTAAAAATGAATTAAGATGCCAGAATCATAAAGAAATAGTTCATCCAATCATAATTGTCATATAATTTACTCAAATTAGGACACAATTTTTGATTTTGTGTGAACTATTTCTTTAAATCCCTGCGATTCCCATCCCTACTTGGAGTACAGATGTGGGTCAGATGTTTTTTTGTCTGCTTTATGACTTTATAATGATGGAAATTTGCATGATTAGTTTTGCTTTAGCTGGTTTCTGGGTGTTGTTTTTTTCATTAAGAGGAGCTTCTATGATTGGGTATATTGACCATATTATATTGCAAGGCAGGGGAACTGATGGCTTGTGATGTACTGCTGAGGTTTTCTTACTGGAAGTGAATTCCTCACTGGCCACCCTTGTTATCTGCTACATGTAACCCGAAGAGCAGCAGGTCTCTCGAGATCTCACTCTCTGTCCTGGCTTTTCTGTCTTCTACGGCTTTTGGTGTGGTTTTATCTTTGCATATGTGTTCTGCGGCGTTTAGATCCTCCTCGCCTCAGGATGGGACAGCTGGGGTCGTGTTTTCAGCTTTATGTCTTGTCATTTGTTTAAAGACACAAGGTGCTTCCTTAAATGCCTTGCCTGTTAAGATTTATGCTAATGCCATCAATCTGTTATGCTGAATATCAGCCGTTTAGCTGGAGTCGTTGATAATTACTGCTTTGGGAAGATTCTGTCATCTTGCCTGTTCTTTTCCCAGTGGGACTCCTGAACAAAGACTCTGAATACTGCAAATACGTTTATACGTTTTCAGTGATCATGAATGGTTATCAGCTGTTGGGTTTTTTTTTTTTTTTTAAAACTTGGGTGAATAGATCTTACGTTGACACTTAGAAACTTGTGTGTTTTACAGGGTTCCCACATCTTTTGACCAGTGACTTCCGCATGACCTTTCCAGTCATTCTTGAGTACCGGATAAGGAAAATTCATCGTATAGAGATTGCACCCACAAAGGGCAATTTCTAGTTGATGAAATATTTATGAGCTTTTTGAAATGTTATTAATTTCCATGACTTTTCCAGGCGATTTTAAAATTCCGTGACCGTGGGAACCCGTGAACGCTTCCGTGTTTAAACTTTTTTTTGGTGATTTTTATCCATTTTTTGTTAACTTTTGTGAATTTGCTGTGTATTTTAATAACATGTATAAATAAAATCAGTTCTATTTCAAATCATCAGGTGTACGAGCAACAGAATTCAGGGTAGCAGTGACAGATTATTCAGTTTGTTTTATTAGAAACATTTACAATACAATTTCTCGAAAATAACCAAAAAATCAAAACTAGTATGGCATAGATACATTGATCAAATATCAAAAATGAAAGTCACAAAGAACATGTTCTAAGGAAAAAACCTGCAGTTTGCGTGCCCCGTGTAGACACGATACTGAATTATGAAATCAAAACGACTCGTGGAGTATCGGCTAGCCTCGTCTATGATATGGCAAACCCCTCATTTATCAACAATAAATTGAACACTAGTACCAGGAGATGCTTGACCAAACTAATGCACTAAGACCACTATGAGAGCTGTATGAAACACTTCTACTGTGCTGGAAGCTACCAAATACAGACTGTCGGACCGGAGTAACTCATCCCAAGCGAGGTCACGTCAGTGACCGTCCTAAACCCCCACCCCACCCCATGTTCCTGTCTGACTGAAATTGAAACCACTACACAACTATCATTGCCACCACAGAGCCAAAACAAAGTCGAGATGTGTGTTCACCATGAAGTAAGTACTGAGACTATGCTTCTGCGTGTAATCTTGTAAACAATAGTTCACCGCTTTGACATGTTTGAGACACTCTTGGTAATAATGAAACGCAGTCATCAGCCCTTGAGTGCAGTTTGTACATAAGCCTCATTTTGTATGTGACAGAACAGGTTGATAGACGTTACATGCAAATAACGGTATTACTGTGAATGTGCTCAAATCTGCATTATGTTCACATATCTGCAAACAAATATGATAACGGAACATCTGATTTGCGGAAAAAAGTGTTTGTTCGTTTTTTTTTTGAAGTTTTGTCATGCATATTTTTAAACGATTTGAAATCGGAACGACGTTACATGTAGCTGATTTTTGCTTGAATTATTACTACTGTATGCGTGTACTATGCACAATCATTTTTCTGTTTCACCCTGTTATACTTCAGCCTGTTATCGTTTCAAAACCATTGCATTTAAAACCAAAGCAATTTAATATATTAAAAAAGGAAGGGACCCTTTATTCACTCAGCTATGAGGTGTTAAAGGACGAGTACACAACACTTCTGAGCGCTTCTAGTATGCAAAAACGCGGTATTGAGGCACAAAGTTGAAGTGACTAAAATACCCCCGAATGCTATAAAATATTTCTGCCGTTATCCCATTGTTAACGCACACGTTACGTATCTGACGTTTTAAAATATAAGCCTTTCAAACCCCACCCCACTCGTTTTTATGCTGTCAGAAGTGTGGATTTTTCTAACTTTCATAAATAAAAATTCTATAGTTTTAATCATTTTAGTAGAAATCAACCATGCGTTTTAGAAATATATTAACTTTTTAATTTATTAATTAAAAAACAAAATGTCTTGAAGTTACTTATAAATATGTTTGCTTCATTAAAGATATTCATAAATAACATCCAGATACTGACCTCTTCCTCTATGAAATAATAATGCATGTTAGCAAAATAGAATCTTACGAAACAGCTATAAGACATTTTAAGTTCCCTTTTAAGTTGCTTTGTATAAATGCTGTGAGGAAGAACCTAAACAGATATGGTGGTATTTCTCTAGCCATGAAATTCAACTTAAAGCTCACTTTTGATAAAGAAACAAAAGGCAAGATTAGACATTGGTTGGGTGGCCATTTTTACATTCAAATACATTATTTGCCCTTTGTACTATACTGAAAGGCATTATAATTGCTTAAGTGCATCACGTATATGTTCTCTGGTGATTCTATGGAATGGACGCTGCAGCGGTTATAGATAAATATGTGCAGCTTCGCTATCTGCTGTGTCAGAACATATAAGGTATATACTGTTTGCCTAACCGGGCGCATAAAAAACTCCAAAATATCAACAAGACTAAAAATGCAAATATATCCGTTATGGGAATGCAAGGTACAGTTCAGCTCAAAAGTTTGCAAACCCCTCGAAGAATTTTTCAGTTGCATTTTATTTCATTTTTAGCACATCCTTTATGCAGTTATTTGAAATGAGGCGAGACACTTCAGACGAAAACATGTACTGGTCAATTTTGAGACTTTAGGCCTTACGTAATGTATAGTTTCAGACTAATGGAAAGAAAATGTGCAAAATACACATTTAAGTTTTTATTGTGTTGCACTTTATCATGTGTTTATCATTTTGTGCATCTGTAGATCTCTCCTGCACTTCAGTAGCACTTACATTCACCAAACGTTACAGTTTTATTCCTATCTGTATTCTGAGCTGTACTACAGATGGGTTTGTTAATACATCTTTCACCTTGTTTTATAACAGTTTTTTCATAAAAAGATGGTGAAAATTAAGTTGTTTTTTTGACATTTTCTTTTGACTTATGGATTGATTTAAAAAAAAAAAAAAAAAAAAAAGAGGGAGATATTCAAAATCCCCTCTGTAAAAACTTTTAATTTTTAATCTGGCTCTATCCAGTCTTTAGATTTCAGTTCTGGAAATGTATGCAAATTTGTGTATATTTAATAGGATAATGCCCCATTTGCATATTTAAACATAACATTTCCAAAATCTTGAAATAAAAAATGTAATCAATCAACTGGAGAAATATGGTGATTTCTATTAACTAATTTTTTACCCTATTCACCAGGAGTGTCTCGCCTTAATATTCCTCAAGACAAAATTGTTCACATGCCTTTTGTTTAAATTCATATATTATTTAGTTTCCTCCTCGAGTATCAATGACTGTTTGCATCTTATGTGATAGTTTTGAGTCTCTGGTTTGTCCTGTGTGCTGAAGCAGCCCACTGTTCTTGACAAACGTCCTCTAAGTTCTTTGGTTTCCCAGCATGCTCTGCACATTTGAGTTCTTCCCCACAGCGGCTATACGATGTTGATCTCCAGCTCGGACACTCGGGACAATCGAGGGACTCGTGCAGCTTTCACAAAAGGCTGCAAACAATCATTGACACTTGAGGAGAAAACACAGTGTTACGAACTAAAGGTATGCGAACTTCTGAAGGGAATACATTATTTGTGTAAATTATTTTGTTTATGGCATCTTCAGGGCAGTACTAAAAATACTTAATTTTTTTTTAATGCTAAGCACCTTCTAAACAGATTCTGCTTGGGGTGTGTAAACATATGAGCATTTATCTGGTATTTGTGCATTAGATACTTTATGTTGGGTAAGAGAAATACGTTTGGAAAAATAAACTGGTGTCATTGTACAGCATTACATTGAACACCAGCTGTAGTCCTCACTAAAAATCTCTGTAGTACAAGTGGCTCTGTTATATTTTATCTACACAGGCTGTTCAAAGGTTAATAATGCTCTGTAAAATAATTTCCCAGCATGCACAACCAAAAAGAAGCAAGAGAAGCTTTTGAACTGCAACTATTTAACAACACCACATAATTACTGGAAAAAAAAGAAGCAGAAGAAACGGAAACGATTCACAGTGGTTCTTAATATTAAGCTTCACGTTAGACAACACATTCTTGTTAAACCTGTTCGACTCCAAACCGGACCACTTTCCATTGTGAATCTGTAGTTGTACGTTGTGACCACTCCCCCTTCTCGATCAGAATGGCTTTTTGCACGGGCAGCTATTATTTTGGATTAGGCATAATAATAGTGCCCTCGTCATTCTGAAATTATAAAGGAACTTGCCAGTTGAAATGATTTGAATGATGATTAGACTGTTCTGATATGGATTTTTAAATATATTTGTATTTCTTCTGAGCTGCTCTTACATGCAGTAAATCCTGTCAATAGGGTGTGTAGATATTTTTTGTATTGTCATAACCATATGCATCAGTATAGGCAAAGCAAATGCTGTACAAACTAAACTATATGAATTCTTTCCCCTATTGATTGTGATAACCCTCATTTTTGGTTATGTATTTTCTGAAGAGCTTTCAGATTTTGGAGCATCAATAACATCACGCTTTCTTTCATTTCTATCGGGCTGACGCCTTATGCAATATTACAAACTAGCAAGTAGGCTATTAGAGGCTATTACAATATTTTCAGAATTGCTTATATAGTGAAATATATTTAATGATATGCCTATGGTAGTCAGTCTTTATTATATATCTCCCTAAATGTCAATAAATATAGTCTTATTCCTATCAAATAAATAATACTCAAAAAAGGTTTTGCTGTGATTGGCTGTATAAAGTCTTTAACAGTTAAAATGTCTCCCTTTCAAAGCCTGCATTGAATAATATCTCGCTCTGAATACTTGCACAGCACCTTCTCCATTGATCCAGGCTACATTCTTTGAAGTATATCATCACTCTGTTAGAAGTTGCGATGTTTGGTTAAGAAACAAAATTTTTGAAGTGCTGCATTTTCTAATTGGGAAAGTCGTTGCTGCTTTTGTTCTGTTCTCAAAAAGGGCTTTAATCGGGTAAATACAATGTGCATGGCTTTAAACAATTCTTAGGGTTATCAACCATTTAGAAGCATTTTTCTAACAGTGCATTTTTGGATAAGGATTAACTTGTTTTATTAAGACAGTTATTGCTGTTTCCTGCATACGCTGACCTAGTGACCTTGAAAGAGGCAGGAGAACAAAATGCGGCATATAGACAGACAGCTGTGGTTCTGAATCAGATTCTAAAATTCGAGCTATTAAAGTTTGCATAATTGATTCTATTTTTAAAATGGTTTTGGTTTACATATACAGTATATAAATGACCGAAATGCACAAACATACATTCCTTCAATGGTCAGCGTCTGTCCCTGATCAGTGCTGGGGATTTGAAGAACTAGAAATGAAAGTAAGAAAATACCATCGCATTGTTGTCCCTTCATTTTAAAGTAAATTAAGATGCTATTTCTAAAGACTGCGACGTTCAGAAATACCGCTAAGTGACTTGTTCAAAATACGCTATCCGTGCAAATACAACCGACTAACCCAAAATATAACCTAAGTGCAATAATAACAAGAACATTTGCCATTTGACTTCACTGTCGAGAAATGCACATGCTTTACAATTGCAAATGCTGTTTGCTTACTTAAAAATAAGGTGCTTTTTAAGAGCTTTAATTTGTTAAGCCTTTACAGTTTATCATCTCAAATCTGAGAGTTACTTAAAGGGACTTGAAATATATTTCATTTCAACAAAGTACCTTATTACACTAACGCTTATAGAAACAAAAGCAAAACAAGGCGCTAATGCGGCCGTAATACGTGAATTCAGATGAGGCGAACGACTAAGTATATCTGCTGTAACAGTCAAAAGTTTTTCAGAACTAATATTTAAGATGCTAATGGCTCAAAGGTAAATCGGTAAAGCAAGTTAAATACAATCACGAGCTTACCCTAGCATATCTTCTAACACCGCGCACATGTGGCAGTGGCGCAGGGAGGCTCGATGGGGGAAAAACTGACCCATTTCAAACTGAGTACATTTTCAGTGGCTCCATTCTTTTGTAGTGGCCTTCTAGCGAAGGGGGGAAAAAAAAGACAGTTTCCCAACCTCCGAACGCTCTAATCCCCTATTCCGAAATCCCCCAGCCTGCAATGAGACAGGCAGTGGGTGTGTAATTTGATTCAGCATGAGCGGCCACCAAATTGGGCGTTTCCCCCCCTGCTTTCTTGTCAATTACAATTGTCTGATTTCATTGTGGAGTTCAAGGTTGTTCTCCCATTGGCTGCTCGTGACCGTGCACTGGCAGGCCTGTCTCGAGGGGGTCACGGCAGGATGTCCCGCTCATGAAGGAAGACTCCATGGAAACTTCGACGGCCTGCCTCTTGTGCACATTAAACGAGAAATCTCAGAAGAAAAATGCTTTGGGTCTATCTAGTCACACTCTCTACCCAGAACGGCCAGCTTTTCTCTTTGAAATAAAATCTGCTCTTGGATTTTTTTTTTTTCACCCCACGGCAGGACAAAAGAGGACCCCTTTCTCTCCAATGGGAATACCAGAACGGGAGCGAGCAAGCGATCAACAGGAGGGGCCCCAGCTGCACCTAGTTTAGCCCCCTGCGCGGCGTCTCCGTCCTCATTCACGCCACTGTACGGCGCCCCTCCTTCCTACAGCAGTTGCTTTGCACCTGGACTCTGATGTATGGCTAATTATCAGTTCCTCCTAGGGCAGGCCATGTCGGGGTGCTCCGGGGATTGTACCACCACTGCGACAAAACAATATACTCACAGGGAGGAGCTCTGTAGTCATTACAGCGAATGAGCGGTTCGTAGAATTAGAGCACAGTCCCCCCCGACAAGCCCGACCCTCAGAAAATAAAAAAACTTAATCGAAAGTACGATAAGCAACACCTGCCTCAGTACAGACGGACAGTCAGAGGACGCTTTGCAACTCAAATGCAGCACCTCGGGAACGGGTGATTTACATTGTACTGTAGCTCAGAGTCTTGCTTGCTTTTGTCTATTTGGTCCATTCAGGATCAGATTACAGACCCCCTCCCCTCAATCGCCCCCTCTGCTTTTTTTTCTGTACTTCATCTTATGCCTTATGCTCAGCATTTTACTAAATAATGTGGAAAAAGAAAAAATCATAAACGTACTGAGTGCAGAAAAGAGAACAAAAACGTTACTGAAAGAACCCGGGAAAGTCCTCTTGAAAACAGAACGCTGGATGAGTTCCAAGGTTTTTTGAGCTGACCAATCAGTTTGCTCAAATAGTTTTTTCTTTTTTTTCGTATTGTATCTAATAAGACCATTTTAGATACATCACATAATAGGCTCACTGGTGCAGAAACAAAACAAAAAAAGAGAAACTCTCTGTTTTACTCGTCAATTACCTGTTCGAATATTGATTTGCAAAGCAGATACTACATTGGTAATTGTGTCATTTAGAACATGATCCGAATTTAAAGCCATCAGGTCGTATATATCATCCCCTATTTCTATACCATCTATTTCGCATTGACATCTAGAAATGTAATGTTTTTTCGACAATCACTTTACATCAGTTTTAAGGTGCAAAGATTTAAGATTCTAGTTTGCCTTAAAAAAGAATACTCGTTTATTTGCAGAAGATGCTGGGATGTAAAACTATACTCCAATCTTAGGAAATAAACTCGTAATGATATTTTTTTTCACATAATAATAAACCTCCCCAGCAAAGGAAAAGTGTAAAATGTTCACATTATTTCTTCTGTTACTGTCCACACACAGCATGTGGAAAAAACAGCACCGGTAAAAAATAAAATAAAATAAAGCAAAACAAACCAACATGCTAAGAACTACGTTCTTTCCATTTTTAAAAAAACTTTTATAAAATATATATGTATATATGTGTACATATAAAAGAAAAATCTGAAAATACTTCTTCCTCTTTTTTTTAGTAAACCAAGCAGTGTGTTCTAAAATATCTGCTTGTTTTGGTTTTGTGTTTTCTGAAAAATAAAAAAAAAAGTGAATACTGACCAAATTAAAAAAAAAGGTTAAAAGTGAACTGATTCTACAGAGTAAAAACAAACCACAAAAAAACAAAAGCAAAAAAAAGACAACTTTTTAAGAGAATATCCGGATGGCCTGTGTGACCAGGGTGTGGCAGACAGGACACTCCGGATGGTTTAGCTCACAAATTCGGATGGCGCACTCCATGCAGAAGAGGTTATGACCACACGGGACCAGAGCGGCGGTCACTTTGCTCTCAAAGCAGGTCATGCACTCCCGAGCCACGGCAGGCGGAGAATCCGGCACGGGGAGACGTCCAGTGAACGCAGCGGTGGCGGCGGTGGGCTCGCTGTGGGCGCGGCGCGCCTGGGCGTGAGGAGACCCGACAGCGTTGGAGTTTCCGGTGCCGCACGGTTCAGGCAGTACCGGCGACAGTCTGGTCAGAGGAAGAGGCAAGCCTCCAAAGCTTTTGGAGCGCTGCTGGGCGTAGTAAGCCACCTGTTTGGGATAGTCAGGATCACCCCAGCTTTGAGTGCCCTCGGATCCGAAGTAGGAGCATGGTTTGTCCCCATTGCCATGGTTGGTAAAGTCACCTTTACTGTAAATCCCACCTCCTCCTCCTCCTCCACTGCTACTTCCGACCATGGCGTCTGAGAAATTCTGGCGGTAGCTGCTGGCAAGCGGCTTGCGCGGGGCCCCCTGTAGCCCCCACACCTGCTGCAGGCGGCTCTCCAGACCCCCGTTGCCGCTGTCAGGTCCCAAGCAGTCATTCTCATTGTTGTGGTCATGCAGGCCACCCGTGCGGAAGGCGATGTGCGCCTCGATTTCTTCCCTCGCCCGTTCGGCGTTCCCGGGGGAGCCGGTGATCTCAAAGACGGGGTCACGGTCGCGGCTCGGAGTCACGATGTAAGTGCACGTTTGCTGCTGGATGCGTTTTATAGTCGAGCCTTTCGGTCCGACCACCAAACCCACGACGCGGTAGGGCACCCGCACCTGTATGGTGGTCTGGCCAGGTAGCGGCGCAGGAGGCGAGCCGCTGAAAGAGACGCCCAACTTGTTCCTGGAGGCCCGCAGCATGGAGAAGTGCTCCGCAGCAGAGATGATTTCGCGTCTGGCCAGGGCCACGTCCTCTTTGCGGCCGGTGATGAGGAAGACTGGTTCTTCGCCTCGGACGGGGGTCTTGATGTAGGTGTTTGTCTTTGCACGCAAAGCTTTGATTTTGCAACCTGTTGAGTGGAGAAGGAGTATTATAGTAGTAGAAGTACTAAAATCTGTCAGATAATACTTATTTAGCTTGTTTGTTTCCAGGTCAAAAGGTCACCCATGCTGAGAATCTGCAGCAGAAGAACTCATTCACAAAGTTCTTTATGCGTTGAGTGTAATTTAAACATTTTGAATCATTTGATTGTGATTTCAGTTTTCAGTAAAAGTATGGTACTGTTTATTCTATTTAACACAATTTAATACGTTTAAATTGACCATGTTTCACAATTTTACCATGCGTAAATATACACAATTCTGCAGATTCATTACAAAAGTCAGCAGATCCAGTCCGGGGCCCACCCATGCCTTTTTTTCCCATTGTAACCTATACACAAAATATACCAAAATACAAATTTTGATGATTAAAAATGAGCACTGTATTGCATTTTTTTGTACAAAATATACTAAATATCATTTTTTGATTATAAAATGGGCATTATTTTGCTGTTTTTGTAGAAAATATTAAATTATACATTTCTGGGGGGAAAAAATGACTTTTTTTTTTACAAAATATATTAAAGTACAACTTTTGATTATAAAAATGAGCATCGTCTTGCAATTTTTTGTGAAAAATATATTAAAATATGTTTTTGAAGCTGAAAATGAGAATTTTCTTGCAATTTGTTGTATCTGATTACACCCACTGGACCTTATTCATAAACAGAATAAATATCTGTGTTAATCTTTCTTTCTTTGTCATTTTTGTTCATAAAACTATTGATTGAACAATGCACACTGAAATTTCTTCTGCTCGTGTTTAATGAATGAGGCCCAAAGTGAATTTGGAAATGTCTGTTCACTCTTTGTTGTAGTAAATGTACAAAAGCATTAAAGCAATGTGTTTTTTTCTACATGACACTGTCTGCATTACACTATTATTTTGCCGTTTCATTCATTATATAGAAAAAATGTGTCTCCTTTTAATTATCTGAAGTATTTAGCATAATAAATCCCATTAAAATTTTCCATTCTGCGTTGACGTATCCTATTAGGATGCAAAAAAAGAATAAATCTGTAAATACAATAGAGCTTAAAAATCACTGTTGTCTGAATGACGCCTCCTCTGCAACAGTGCCATGTGCTAACTGACAGTTACAGGTACTATGATATTCAGCATGGAAACCCAAATTAAAATGTGCTTCAGATGTAATTTCCCAGCTATTCTGCAGAAGGAGTTGACTCGAGGACAAAGCAAGCACGAAGAATCCCCCATAAAGTTATTGTTTAGAAATGAATTCATGACGAGGTGTGGTGCTCCACAGCATCTGCCTCGTCGTGTTCAGCAGCAGAGTATTTATTAGCACCTCAGTGGTGTCTTATCAAGAGTGGGGTGGCTTTCTCCGCCCAGGGGCCTGTTCAGTGGCTAGATCTTTGCACAATGGTTTCATGCCTCATTGTGTACGGCAGAAGCTAAAAAAATAACCTGGATGGACTGTCTAGCACTGACAGCAGGGAGCACAGATTCCCTCCCGCCGCTGAATCGTCCCTCTCACTGCAGGAGCACATCTCCTAACAGGCATGGCAGCCACTGCAGGTGAACAAAGCACTGGAACCTTACAGCTCAAAATTCCAACTAATGTCGATAACAAGGATACCTAACTGTGCTGCTTTTTTCGCCATCACTCTGGCTTATTATGAGGCCTAATGCGTCTATCTGTTCGTAGAAAAATGCAATTAAATTAACCTAATAAAGGCCAAACGAATGTCACAGGATGTGGCCGTACTATCAGTGACTAATGAGGTAAAGACCCCATTTCGAATCCTCTTAATCAGCAATTTCCAAGCCACGCGCTCACTGCATCCCAAGTTAGCCCCATTTGGATTCTGAAAGCACGCAGGCCACTTTACAACTCAACAAAGTCGTCATATGCGGGGAACCCGCTCGCTGGGGCGTTTATTAGTGCATATTTCATCTGGGTGAGATTTTATGCTCTTAATGAATGGGCAGCAGAGGCTTCCTGACCCCCTGCTTTGAGTGCAGGGCTGTTGTACTGGTAGACGGGGCGTGACTCTAATACAGTCTTTATAGTCTGTCTCTCCAGGACCAAATGCAACACGGCTTTCCAGGATGCTGGAAATGCATTACTAAGTGACTTATTGAGACAACAGGGTCACCAAAGTGATCCAACAACACGCAGTCGCATCCAAATATCATCACACATTCAAAATGCAAAACTTTTTCGCCAAGTCACGTTTATATATAGCTCTGCCCTCAACGCACACGAGGACTTTTACGTCTTTGTCTGACCACGCTATCAGCATTTCAGCACTTTTAGACTTTTAGACGAGACATTCGGACATCAGCGGTGGACTAAAGTTACCCGACAAGTGCTCTTTGTCTGAGGTAGCCTGACAAAAACAACGTGGTGCTGCATATGAAAGCCCCCAGGAACTACAGAGGCGCGCGAAGGAGCGACTGACACAATGTATCCAGTCAACAAAGACCGTTTACTGTTACATTGTATCCAGCGAGCGCACACGCGTTCCATTTTCTGTTTCAAAACCAGAATTACGCGCGCTCAGACGACAAAGGGAAAGCAGCGTGCTGACATCGAAGGCGTGGATGTGGAATAACGCCTTTGTTCTCTTACCCGCTGATAAGTTTGCTTAAAGCTAAGAGGAAATGCCCATGTACATGCCATCTACGCGCTGAAACAGAGTACTGAATTGTGGCTAAAACAGTCACGTTAAAAGCATCACCACTCCCTTTTTCTTTGTCAAGACAGCTCCACACTTAGTTTGAGCCGCGCACCCTGGAGAACAACGAGTTGGAAAGCATGTGAAAGTGCGCATCGTTGTATTTACCTTGCCTCCCCACTATTTCGGCCACATGTTCGGAGCTTGGCACGGGGACGCACTCCGTTATGTTGCAGCCCCGTCCTTTGGTTTCGGTGGGCGAGCTCTCGTACAGGGCGCACAACTTGTTCTTCCCTTGTAACATCCCTGAATCGGCTGGGATGTGATTGTGGTGGTTATTGTTACTCCTGTCTTGAACTCCTCCACCACCACCACCTCCACCCGCAGGAGCTCCGTCCTCGCCCTCTCCAAGACCCAGCAGCGACAGTTGGCCCAGCGCAACTCTAAGGGCACGGGAATCGTCCTCCTCCTCCTCGGGTGGCACCAGGAGACCTTCGCTGCCGAAACCGGAGCCGGCCAAATCCCCGCCGTAGCCCCCATTTTTCTCCATGATCCCTGCTAGAACCAGCAAGCTAGGCATGGCTAACAAAAGAGTGTGAGACAAAGACACTGGTAAGAGACTGGAGGAACAGCACCCTCGCCGCCACCCCGCCCCCTCCTGGTCCTAGTCCCCCCTTTGCGCTAGTCCCTCCCACAGACCAGCCCCCTCTCCGGTTCCGAAACGCACAAGGCGAACGGGACACAAGGATGTCTGCGCCGAGAGGGGCCAGGCGAAGCGATGCTCCACCCCGTCTGGTTCGCTCAGTCCCCGCCTATGGCAAGCCGATTCTGCATGTATTCCCCAGAATCAGTCTATTTTGATGTCACTACTGCTGAGACTCAGCGGCTTGTTTGTTTGTTTGTTTCTTTTCTTACAAAAGATGCTGTTTGATTTTTATGTTAAAATAACAATAAACAATATTGAAATTAAATTATTACAATTTCTATATAATTATTATATAATATTTTTATTTAATATTTGTTATAAATTATATATACAATTCTGATTCATTTTTTATGTTTAAGTAACAATAAACAATAATTCTACATTATAATAAATAAAATGTAAATTACATTATATTTCAACAATATACAGGTTGTTACAATAAAAAAACTGTAATTGAATTATTATTTATAACCATTTTTAGTATAATTATTATAGAATTACTATTACATAAAATATTTAAACAATAAAAATCTAATAAAACAATATGCAGTAAGCATATTTTAATATTATTCTATTATTTTAATTTATTTTTAGTAGTAATGTGTATTTAGTTAATCCAAATAAATTTGATCATTTTTAAAGTAAAAATTACTGTAATGATAAATCAACATTAAACAAGAAAATATTGTTTTAATTCTGCTTTGTAATAAAAATATTTCACAACTTTTGTTTTCACTATGTCAAGTTGTTGCTGTTAATCTATGTGTTTCATTCTGCTCAAAACTTAAAAAAACCATAACATGCATTATACATATTTTGACATTTTTGTATTATTATTATTATTATTATTATTATTATTATATTTAATTTATTATTAGCAATAATACTTATCCAGTTACATTTATGAGACATTTAACAAAATTATTTATAAATTTAATTAGTTAAATCATTCATTCATTCATTATAAAATAACAAAGTTATTTGTATTTATTCATTTGTTTGTTTGATTATTGATCGATTGATTGATTGATTGATTGATTGATTGATGGATAGATAGATGGATTGCATGGTGTAATGTTGTAATTTAATTATCACCTGCATTTTTCATAAAAATATCAATATGAACACCAGTGGAGAATTGTAGCATTACACAAAAAAGATGACGTTCATATTAAGAAAATAGATTTTTATACATATTATATATATATATATATATATATATATATATATATATATATATATATATATATTATATTGTTTTATCCTTTAAGCCTGAGAAATATACTGGTCTCTATTGGTAATAACTTAGACAATAGCAGTACTATTAATAATCACGATTATTATTATTATTATATAATCTATGTATTTTTTTCTAAAATGGATAAGCTACTAGTGTAAAATAATAAATGTTCAAACAGCTTGCCATGCCCTGCCTTGCTGAGACAGAGTCACCGTCCATCCATCTATCCATCCACCCATCCATCCATCCCGTTGCATTTCAGACTCCTTTGAAGCAACCCACAACTCACTTCTAATGTATAATCCAAAACATCATTTCATGCCGTAAATATTAGGCTACAACATCATAGTTCATTGTCTTGTGTTGTGAGGAGAGGCGTGCCAGAATGATCACACATGTGCGCCTGCAAACAACACCATCCAGCTGCCGCTCTGCATCTCAACAACAGCACTTCTGTTGTGATGTTTGATCAGTGGAGTGTCATAACATGACCGAAAATACGCGGCGAGTGTCGAGGAACTGAAACATCTGGCCCTAATATTTCCCCAGACTGAAAGAGTTAAACTGACATAATTTGGGGGTCCGCCCACCCTGTTTGCCGTTGGTTGCAGCGGGTCACTGAGTTGTTGTTTGGACTACCGTTGCGCATGGAGTGCTGTTACACTGAGAGGCGCTGAGAAGAAGAGACGCGGGGAGTTATCAGACAGACGTTGCAGGATCTGCACTGCACATTTATGGGAGGGAGAGAGAGAGAGAGAGGAGAGCGAGCACGTGTCTAGCAACATCGCAGGCAAACCTTGAACAAAGACCATTCGTGTTTCCACCTCAGACGACACTGTCCTCATGATGCCACGCCTGGCGCCAAAGATGAAATCTGGAACAACAACAACAGCAGCAGTAGCAGCAGCAGTAATACTAATACTACCAATAATACAGATATATTGTAGTTTGAATTGTAGATCTGATACCAGATGTAAAAATACGTGTACTTAAAATTTATTTAAAAAATGACAAAATTAATTAATTCAAAATATGTTGACCTTAAAGTGGGGCATGTTGTCACACTATATGGGGTAAGTTGTCGCAATGGAACTTATTCAATAGCATTTTATAGGCTAGCTAGAAATAGGTAAAACAGTTTAAACACTAATAAAAGCACACAATTGTTTTGGTAAACACATATTATAATTAAAACAACATATTATAAGTTAATACAACAACAACAACATAATAATAACAATAACAACAACAACAAACATATTTTAGTTTGAATTGTAGAACTGTTACCAGCTGTTGATATTTTAAATCTATTTATTAATATTAAGCAAATTAATGTCTTATTGTTACACTTTTTTGTTTTTGAAAATCATCTGTGCTGATTCATATTTGTACAACTTATAATCTTTTGAACATAAAAATATAAAAAATACAGTTTTTAAAAACACATGTACGTATCTAAAAATAAATCAATTAATTTATCATACCTTTACCTTAATGTGGGGCATGTTGTCACACTATTTGGGGTAAGTTTTCACAATGGAACCTCTCAAATATTTTAGTTATTTAGGGTTAGACAGAACAGTTTAAATACTAAGAATAAAAAATACTGTGTGAGTGTGTGCTGAAACAAATTTTATTACATAAATATATGATTTAGATGAAATGCAGGTATATACTTACAAATGCATGCAATGCATCAGCTTTGAAAAAAAAAGTGGTTGTGGTGACAACTTGAGACTGTAGTGTATTAACTGGTTTCATTTACATATTGACTACACAGAATGTCATATTTCTTTACCATCAAAGGCAAGTATATAACTGATTTCAACACTTATGAAATTCTTCTCATGGCAAATATAGAGGTGATTGTTTACACTCAGTCTCTTCTCATTTGCATCTGCAGTTTTTCCGGTGTTCCCATTGGTCAGTCAGACGGCTGGACACTTAAAGTTGCATCAGCATGAGTTGATCAGATGGCAACACTAATATGAGATGTACATGACGGAGCTTTCTCACACATTCTGGATCAGTGCCAGCACCTTAGTGACAGTCAGTATGTCCAAAAGGTCATTTGCCTCCATTAATGGTGTCCACTGGGAGCCCAAGGCCCAAATCAATATCAACTATGGATAACAGATCATGTTTCCCTGCCTGCCCCGTCTGTCTGTGAGCCTGGGTCCTTTGTTTATCAAGTCCCCCTTTTGTCTTTCTGCTCGTTCAATTTGCTTGTTTCAGTCGAGTCTGCTTCTAGTCATTGGAAGCCTCTCTTGAAGTCTGTGCTGAATATTGTCTTTCCTGGCAGAGCCAATATGTTTGCATATACTCGTATACTCATATTGGACTCACTACACCCACATTCTGTAAATAATGACCTAATATGACATCATCCAGCAGAGCATTTGTCAGTACACACGCATGCTGTAATGTGGTGTCACATAACAATGACACGAATCAATCGCCATTAATACCTTAAGCTTAATTAATACACAACAGAATTATAATACAATAAAATAATAAATCATAATTCATTCACATATATCATTTTTTGAAATATATATATGTCAAATGTGTGAACAAATTATGATTTACATAAATTCAGTAGTTAATCACACTTAATATGGATTATGTGATTGTTGGAATCCATAATAAGTGTGATTAGATAAGACTTAATTCATAACAGAATTATAACATACGTCATAATTCATTCAGATATGACTGCCATTACGACTATTATAATATTATATGACAAATTTAGCATTAATTAGTATTATATTTAGTATTAATGTGACAATCATGTAATCTATACTACGTGTGATAAATTAATAGTTAATTCATAACAGAAAAAAATAATAAAATATATAATATAATACTACCACATAATCACATATGGATTACATGATTTGTAAATTTTGTAGATTTGTAAATAACAACAATAACACCAAAAATAATAATATTTTTCACCTAAAAACAAATAAATAATAAAAAAGACCCACTTCCATATTTTTTATCTATAAAATTTGTCAAAATGAGTTGCTATATTTTTCTCAAGCACCTTCTATATTTGAAAAATAATAATATGGACTTAATATGGATTGTGACAATTATGTAATCCATATTAAGTGCGTTTAATTAATAGATAATTAATAAACAACAGAAAAATAATATAATACAATATATATTATATAATAATATATAGCCTACTACTATATAATATGTTATATAAATTCAATATTAATTAGTCAAACAATAATAATAATATAATATTACTTCTATAATAAGAGCTTGCATTCTCTTGCTTTATCATTTATATTTGAAGAGATATTATTATCAATGGCCATCATTCAGGTCTTCCTGCTATTGAGCTCTATGACTGTACTGACCCTTCCCCCTCTCTCTCACATAAACACTTGGGGTTTACATTGAGTGTAAATGCTTCTCTGAGCTGGGAATATGAGTCAGGTGAGTATGACCTCATCTCTTTTTCCTCTGCTATGAGGTAATGTATCTCTCTGGCTCTCCTTCTCCTCTGCGAGCCAATCATTAGAGGTGCTTCACCGATGACACACCCCACTGATGATTCAGATTCTCACTGTCACATGACGCTCACACCCTCAGGTGATCTCACTGTACAGATGGGTCATCGCCAGCAAAACCACTGCACACTGCAACAGATTAAATGTTGATGGTCTTTCTATAAAAATAAATAAATAAAAAAAATCACTCAAGGTTCAACTTAGACATAATAGCTTTCTTTTTGGAATCAATCAATCAATCAATCAATTAAACAATGACGTTTTCAATGAAACTTTCTAGAAAACCTCACATCAGTTGAAATGACCTACACAATATCAGTTCAGACTAGATTTATGTAGGCTATATATACCATCTAGATGTAATGCAGAATTATTTGTTTATTATATGTTTAAAAAATTTAGTTTAGCGGCCTATATTTCTCTATTTCTGTTTCATGCATTTGAGCACAAGACTTTAAATCAAAACGTTTTTAAGATTCAAGTATATCCAAACGTTTGACTTGTAGTGTACAAAGAAGTGATTTGTGTCACAAAAGATTTGTGCTGTTTAGGTTAGAGGTTGCAATTATTTTTTCCAAAGCAGACAACTGCATTTCTTTTGTAAATACGACGATAATAAACACTCCTTTCACAGGAACGCAGGAATGAAAGTAGTTTCGCTGACACACCCTCTGCTGGTCGGAAAAACGAACTGCAAATAATTCAATTGAATTAAATTCAAGTTTATTTATATAGCGCTTTTCACGATACAAATCGTTGCAGCTTTTCAGAAAATTTAAGTTTCTACATTATATTTAGTAGTTGCTTATCAATGGTCAAGCTAATGTCCATATGGAAGAAATGCAATGTAATGTAAAAATCATGTAAAATAATCAAAAAGTACAGTACAGAATGGAATTTATTACAAAAAATTGTTAATGCTGTCCTAATTTATTATAACATTTAAGCTATATCTAATCATATTGTACATTATTTATGCTTGTATGGAAGCATATGTGTAGCTAAATTCAATTTGAAATGTAATATGCAAAATGGCAATGCAATATGTAAAATGGCAATGTATTTCTGTATTTAAATTTACATTTTC
>JAFVLL020004960.1:0-22382 GCA_021397915.2 Tor tambroides | reverse complement strand
GACATCAACGCCGCCATCGAAAGACTGCTCGGCTCTCAGCCTTCCTAATTCCATCAACTGAGAGCGTGCGAAGGGAGACAAGAAGCAAACATAGTCCTCATCACATAAAATCTGACAAGCCCCACATAGACAGAATTCCAATTACTCCAATCGTGTGGTTTTTTTTTTTCGTTCTTTCTTTTTTGCTTCGATCAGTCAGTCTCTGAATCAAAAAGCAATGAGGGTTTCAAATTTGTTTCCTTGAACAAAAAAAACCCCCCAAACAAACCAGAATCGCTGTGGAATGACGTCACACTAACCCCTCATCACTAGTAAGATGGGACAAAGCTTACGATTGCTGCACCAAGTTTAAGTTACCATTCCTTACAATTAGAACACTCACCTGAGGCACTACTCGGTGGTTAGGGGAATAAAATCCATACGTTTGATTTCCGAGGCCCAGAGGGATTCTTGTCTTCTGTGAAAATGCTTGGTTTCCTTAATTTCTCTCTGTTTCTCCTAATTCATGCCTGATCAAACCAGTATTTATTGCAGAAACGTAGAGCTTACCCTTTACTCCCTTTCCACCCTCCTCAGTTGACGTTGATTTGAACGTTCCTTGACATTTTGATGTGTTAATCGAAATCTAATAGACATGAACATGTTGGAGCACTATAACACCTTGACTCTGATCGCTTACACTTCAGCTATTTTAGAAAGGAATGAGTTTTGGAGATGAGATTTGGCAAAGATATTCAGTCATCTCTTTAGTCGTTTGCCTTTGTGAGGAGTGTACATGAATTTACCGTAAAAGGCTTGTCATATGGGTAAGGTTGTAACAAAGCATCAATAAAATATTTCTCAGCTTAACAAGCAGTGGCGAACGCAAACACCATTTGTTTCGACCATATCTTTATGCTTTGACATAGAAGTATTCTAGTGCCTGAAACACACTTATATTGTGTACTGGACATACCATCCACAAGTAGAACTGGCAAAAAAAACAAACAAAAAAAATAACGGGTTACAGCATGATAGTGATGCTAGCTTCTCTCAGTGCTAACCAACAGCTGTCTAATGGAACTAACAGTTTTATTGTGATTTTAAAATGTTCAACTTTTTTTTTTTTTTGCTGCACGTCCATAATCCACTCTTTATTCTACTTGAATTACATTACAGAAACCTACTTTCATTGGGGTTTGTAGTTCCTTCTAGTATCTTATTTTGTCTTAATTCCAATGTGTTTTGATCTTTGCAATGTTGAGCTGCATGACACCATGCAATTTTACTTTTTTAATAGTTTAAGAAGTTTTGCATTCTCATTCTCTTCTTATAACTGCAACATTTTTAATTAATTGTCATCTAATTAATGTGGAGGTCACACACAAGTCATTTGTTCTTGTTGATGCATTATACAGTAGTCAACATTTGAAGTGGATCAAACCCTTTCATCAAAGTTGTCCTAAAACAAATACAATACCTGTTCTTGTCTTAGGACAACTTTGATTAACTTTTTTGATCCACTTCAAATGTTGACTACTATATAAGCATTTAATTTCACAATCACAAAGCTTCAAACATTAGGAATGCTTTAGCTAGATATCTTAACTTTTTAAAAATATAATTTCTTGTTAATGTACTTAAGCACACAATATGAGAACTGAAAATCTGAAATTTTAAAATTGTGATTTCCAGGGTTGGAATCATGGTGAATCTTTTAGTGAGTTCTGATTTTGTTATGCTTAGCTGTAAAATTTGCCTTTTTGTGGGTGCAAATACTATAAACAATTCTTTAAAAATTATGGAACTTAAAGTCTGGAAATCATAGACTTTTAAAAATCAAGGTTCAAAAAGGTTGAATTCGGATATAGAAGAACCGTTTTGGGTTCCTCAAAGAACCTATCAGTTAACAATTTTTGAAAGACTTGTTTTTTTTTTCTTCTTATATTTCAATCATTTAAAGAGCCTTTTTTCCCAAAAATAACCATTAGTGCATTGGGAAGGTTCTGTGGATGTTAAAGGTTCTTCATGGAACCAAGGAAGCCAATAAGGGATATTTATATTTAAGAGTGCATATGTATAACAGGTTGTGACTTAATGAGGGTGAACCAGTTGAAGATTTAGTTAGTAATAATAATAGTCTTAAAATTTTAACTTAAGGGTTTTTGCCCTCACCTCCAACATAAATGGTTTTTGGTTTTGCATACAATTATAGACATTTAACCGTTAAAAAACAAATAAATAAATAACGGTTAAAATAGACGTTTACGCTATACGGCTGAATCCATGTCGGACCGACAAAACAGAAGTAACAGTTACTGCCATTATTTGTAATTTTATAACGCATTTATATATATCTAGCATATATATATAAAAAAAAAACTTTGGATGGTTTCGTCGTTCTTTTGTTTTATTAATGACCCGAAAAACAAATAATTCATCCATGTTACGTTCAGTTTTGATCTAGGCCACGTTTTTGTAGTTCGTAGGAACTGCATTACACTACATTTCCCATGAATCATCAGCGCGGAAGTTAGAAGTCAGCTGATGTTCTTGTTGGGCTGCTGGAAGTTCTTGCTATAATCTCGCGTAAATTTTAAACGTGTATTAGTATTATTGCCGTTTTCCTTTAAATTATGTTGCGTCCTAAAGCATTAACACAAGTACTCAGTCAAGCAAACACCAGTGGCGTACAAAGCACGCTGTGAGTATATGAAATTCAGTCTTTGTTCATATCAGTAGCTTTAGCTGGCAGATAAATTGCTAAACAATAATACGTTGTACATTTATGTTATTAACATGCTCTCTTCTCAAGTTAAAAGTAAGGTATTTTGTTGCGTTTGGCCTTTGGTGGGTAATGTTAATGCATGTTAAATAATTAACAATGTCATATTCGTACAGTAGCTTCAAACGTGATTGATGGATTTAAGCCATACTTAATTTCGGAATATTTTCGTTTTAGATTAAATATAAAATCAAACGCCATTATTTTAATTAAATATATCACACACACCACTTTAAGGCACAAAAATAAATTTGTTGTTTAATGTTTTCCTGTCTGTTTACCTGACTTCATACATCCACAGAAAACACCAACACATTTGTTCACTTTTAATGAACTAGTGTACACTGTGCAAAAATGATAAAGGAAAGTGAAATTAATTCAGAGAAATTTTATTTGCAGATGCCGTTTGATACTGGTTTCAGTTTTTTGGCCACTTTACAGGTCAAAGTCTGAGTTGTTTCTGAATATATGTAAAAAAATATTTATTTACTTATTTGTTGTGTTTTAGGTTATTGAATAATGAAGGCTCTCTACTGGCGTATTCTGGATATGGAGACACCGATGCAAGAGTCACTGCAGCCATTGCCAGCAACATCTGGGCAGCTTACGACAAAAACGGACACCAGGCCTTTAATGAGGACAAACTGAAATTTATTCTGATGGATTGTATGGTAGGAATGTTATTGTGCAGTTGTGTTATAGTAAATGACTGTGAATGCTGATCTTTGACATATAACATATGCATTATACAAGATATGCACAAATTCAGCACAGCAGATGCTATAGGCCATTTCTATGTGCTTTTTTGAAATTACACCATGCCAGAAATATTACTAGCATGATGAACTACTGTGTTATTCTATGATAGTTTTTCTTTATAATGTGCCACACTTTCTCTGTCATTACAGGAGGGCAGGGTGGCCATTACACGTGTTGCAAACTTGTTGCTTTGCATGTATGCCAAGGAGACAGTAGGCTTTGGGATGCTTAAAGCCAAGGTGAGATGTGGTGTATATATAATAACTCTTAAATACTAAGAAACAAATTCACATTGTACGTATTTTCGGGAGCAATCATAATAATGTGTTTATTGTGTTCACAGGCTGAAGCTTTAGTGCAGTACCTTGAGGAACCACTAACACAAGTGGCAGCGTCGTAGGATGTACTTTTGTGTATTTGTGTACATTGAAACAGAAACTTCTGAAGATCTTGGCCTTTATAATATATTATCTATGGCTTTATTTATTTGCATACTCAATATGATTGCTATATCAAATTGTGTGGCTATTAGACCCAAAATAATGCTTTGCATAAACATTAATAATAACATTTGAACTGCATTTCCCCTTTTTATTATCTTTTCTTTGTCTCAGGATTTTTGCAGTCAGTGATCAGGCTGTATTGTCAGCAATATGAAATAAATTTCTCTTTTTGTTACATGTTGTTGTTTTACCTTTAAAACACAAGAAATCGATGCTTTTTACTAATTAAGTCTGGAATAATATTTATTGAAACAAAAATATTCTGAATAACAGGTTTTCCAATACAAATATCTAATCATCCTAAAATTGAGATACATTTGCTTAAAAAGCAAAAAGATATGAAGTCTTGTTTTCTGAGAAAATGAACAAAATTAAATGAGTTTATGCTTAAAATAAGAACAAATATCTGTCAATAGGATATAAAGACTTGTGTTCTCCTTTGATTGAAATTTTTTTTTTTAGCCTATTAGCAGATATTTGTTCTTGTTTTAGTCATAAACTCACTTCATTTTGATCCATTTCTCTTAAAACAAGGCTTCCTTTTTATGTCATTTTGCTTCTAAAGTTAATGTAGTTAGACATTTGTACTGGAAAACAGACAAAAATACTGATTAAGAACATCACTTTTTTGTGGCTTGATCAGAAGATGCAGTAAAAGTTATTTCTATATTCTAGTGGCTGGTATTCCAGCCATAAGCCTGAATAATGAATTAAAAAGTAATGGAGGTCTGTATCATTTGCATTTAGAGACCATACTGATGTTTTTTCCATTTTTTTTTCATTTATTCCTTATATTTTGTTTACTTCGTCTTAAAAGCATAAAATTTATCTTCATAAAACCTGAAACTCTATAATATCTGTGTTCAAGCAATAATTAACCATGTAATCCAAAATATGCACCATGGGAGGGGCTCTTCCATGGCATATGCCTTCACGGTCTTAAAAAAGCGATTGGTTGCATATACGTCGTCTTTTCATTGGCTGAACAGGTGCACTATTGCACCCAGCTTCATATGACTGCACCTGCACTCGCCCTACCTGTTTGACCTGACTTGAGCTCACCTATAGTCACGCCCACCTTCCCCCAGGTACGGCACATTTGATAGCGGAACTGCCAGGCTGAATAACAGGGCTAGTTCCTTGTACAAACAACTGAACTGTCCACCATAAACGGTGGGGTTTCATTTATACCTCTTACTGTTTCTCTGCTATTTCAGGTCAGCCGCTGTAGCATAGAGAGGAGAAACTTTCATTCTTGGCTTTCCTTGGAATTGGTTGGGATTTTGACTCATGCAGCTCTAATCTAGATTAGTGAAGGAAGATCTGCTTACAGGAGTGACAGTATGGGGTCTGATGAGGCCTACAACTTTGTTTTCAAAGGTAAGATTTAACACTTCTATATAGATTGAGTTGTCATGCACGTTAAACAGTCTCTGAGCTTTAATCTCTTTTAGATGATGTTTAGTTAGTTTCATGATCTGCAAGCATTCACTTCACTGTTTGCAGTAGTTGTAGAGTAATGATTGGTATTTTCTCACGTCATTAAAAAATAAAACAGAGAGAAATATATAAAGCAACTGTGGTAAGAGTACATTGTGCAATTAAATTCCTCCTTTTGTAAAGCTCTCAGTTTACCAAAAAATAAATGGAGTCCTATAGGTTGGTTGAAATCTGATTTCCATGACAACAAGGTTTTGTTTACACAAGATTACTCAGTTAAATTACTCACTATGGGAGGGGAAATAGCTGTATCTGATAAAGCCCATTGTGAAACTATGATCCGCTAGAGCAGTCCTCAAACAACACCAAACCACAACGACTACTTAAAATGACCTGCATTATGTGTTGGTTTCATAACAGTCGATCTGAAGCAATAAGAACAGGAAGTCTTTTAGAAATAACGATTTAAAACATGCAAGATAATGATCATTTAAAGGGCCAGCTTTAATATTTATATTTGTTAATTAAAGGAAGATTTTGCCCCAAAAAAAGAACATTTTCTCATGCTCAGGTCATCCAGATGGTTTCTTTATCTGAACAGATTTGGAGAAATTTAGCATTACATCACTTACTCACCAGTGGATCCTCTGCAGTGAATGGGTGCCGTCGGAATGAGAGTCCAAACAGCTGATAAAAACATCACAATCATCCACAAGTAATCCACACCACTCCAGTCCATCAATTAATGTCTTGTGAAGTGAAAAGCTGTGTGTTTATAAGAAACTTGATAAGAAACTTAATAATTTTTTTAAACTTCAAACAGTTGCTTCCAGCTAAAATATGAGTTCTCTATCCATAATATTGCTTCCTCCGGTGAAAAAGTTGTCTCGTCTGAATCAAAAGAGAAATATGAATAGATCAAGCATTGTTTAAAGTGAAAACAGTCTTAAACAGTTCTAGACATATGGGTGGATTTTGATGTGAAAGGACAAAAGAAGATGAACTTTTTCACTAGACGAAGGGATATTATGAATTATGGACTCGTATTTTAGCCAGAAGCAAAGGGTTAACATTTAAAATGCAATTGATTGATTTGTTTCTTACAAACACGATGCTTTTCCCTTCACAAGATGACAACTGATGGAAATGTGTGGATTATTGTGATGTTTTTATCGGCTGTTTGGACTCTCATTCTGACGGCACCCATTCACTGCAGAGCATCTACTGGTGAGCAAGTGATTTAATGCTAAAATTTCTCCAAATTTGTTGTGATGAGGAAACAAACTCATCTATATCTTGCATAGCCTGAGTACCTTTTCTGCAAATTCATTTTTGGGTGAACTATTCTTTTAATATTTCTTATAGGCTTCTATAATAAACTTAAACCTTGTATGTTTCTTGTTTTCTAACACTGTTTTTCCTTTTTATATCTATAATTGCCCCGTCTCGTGACAAAATATGATAAATTAACTCCAATCTCAGAAATATCATAATGGGTGGAGTGTTGATTTTACTCCTGACATGTTTGAGTAATTTTTGTTTACACCTGCAATTACCTGGGTTTTCATAAGGAGTGCTATACTGGGACGTACTGTTCATCCAGTGTTGGTTTGTTTTAACATAAGAATATGAGGATCACACTTGCTTCTGTCTCATGTTTTAATGAACGACAGGCCTGGACAATTTCATAATAAAGATGCAGATTTGTGATTGTATAGTACATGTTTTGCCTCTTAATGTTGCAATTGTTGTTGAAGAGTTACGTGCCACAAAAGTCCAAGACAACAAACATGACACTGTAAGAAGTTTGTGAGTGGCTGGTATTTTAATCCACAACTAATCATTGATTTTACACAAGTGAATGTTGCTTAATACACCAAGCAGTAGTGTTGCAAAAAAAAATAAAAAATCATGGGATCTGTCACAAATGTTTAACGCTTTTGGGCCCCCTTCATCACAGGGCCGGGATATTCATGGTTGTTGTTCCCAGACTTGTTTGGTCGCTTTTCCAGACTCATATGCACTTCCATGTTTTGTTGCAGTGGTTCTTATTGGAGAATCTGGTGTTGGCAAGAGCAACTTGCTGTCACGGTTCACCAAGAATGAGTTTAATCATGACAGCCGGACGACCATCGGAGTGGAGTTCAGCACAAGAACTGTGCAGCTAAACGGCCTCACCATCAAAGCTCAGATCTGGGACACTGCCGGACTGGAGCGATACCGGGCCATCACTTCTGCGTGAGTTTAACATGAATTAAATAACATTGAAGTACCTGACAAATGGTGGTGTTAAACAAGCAAATACACCCATAGTTCCCCAAAAATATCACGTTGTGTTTTTCTTGTTTCTGTGGAACATAAAACACATTTTTTTAAATAAAAGGGAATGGTGACCATAGCTGTGAGCTCAAATAAAAATAAAATAAAATATAAATGTTACTGTAGTTAATTATTTTCATTTCTTACTTACATTATATACACTACTTTTTGGGTAGGTATGATTTTTTTTTAAAATGTTTTTGAAAAAAGTCTCTTCTGCTCACCAAGGCTGCATTTATTTAATTACAAATACAGTAAAAACAGTAATACTGTCAAATATTATTACAAATTAAAGTAACTTTTTTTTATTTTTTCTATTTGTTTAATTAAGAGTTTTCTATTTGAATATATTGTAAAATTTAATTTATTCCCGTGATGCAAAGATGAATTTTCAGCATCATTTCTCCAGTCGTCAGTGTCACATGATCCTTTTAGAAATCATTCTAATATGCTGATTTGCTTCTCAAGAAACATTTATTATTATTCTCATGAATGAAACCAGGATACAGTTTTTTTCAGTAGTCTTTACTGAATAGAGTGTTCAAAAATACAAAATGTAGAAATGTTTTGTAACAATGTAAAAGTCTTTACTAATAATAAATATGAATTTATTTTAAAAACTAAAAAAAAAAAATCATGGCCTCCATTCACTTCAGTTGTATAGAACAGAGCAGTCTGGTGAGGAGATGATGACATTTATTTTAATTGAACCTAATTTTACACAATGACAGAATTTTAGGTGAACTGTCACTTTAAGTAGTTCGCTCATACTCTGAATATGTCTGTATGCAAATACATTATTGACTGTATGCAAATTGTCATTCATCTATTCTTTAGTAAATTGAGAAAAATGTAGCACATCATGTTTCACCACCCATTGCTATACAATTCATTTCTCACCTGTTGTTCTAAACATCTTCATTATGTAATCTTGCTTATGACATGTTTTATGACACTGATCTGTTCACTCAAAAAAGGAAGTAAATGGAGTCATCTGATTTGGTTTGATCTGTTTCCCTGTATCTCAGATATTATCGAGGAGCGGTTGGAGCTTTACTAGTCTATGACATTTCAAAGCACTTGACGTATGAAAGTGCTGAGCGCTGGCTGAAGGAACTCTACGATCACGCAGATCCGCATATCGTAGTGATGCTTGTGGGCAACAAAACGGACCTGGCAGCAGTACGATCCGTTCCAACAGAGGACGCGAAGGACTTTGCAGGTCATTACTGAAGACAGCTTATTATATTATACCAGTTTACGCAAAATTTACACAGAAACTCAAAAGGCCTCACGACAACCCTTCAAAATAAAAGTTCGGCCTAACTTGAAGAAATTATAACAGAAATATATTACTATTGCAGAGTAGCATGTACTTCTTCAAGTAATAATAATGGCAACAACAACATCAATAATAATAATAGTAATAATAATAATACAGTTTATTAAAACACACAGAAACTCAAAGGTTTTCTACAACCTACCACAATAAATGTTCTTTCTAACTTGAAGAAATTATAAAATTATTTATATTACTATTACACAGTAGAATGTACTTCTTAAAGCAGTAGTAGTAATAATACTAATAATATTAATAATAACATTTATTAAACATTATTTTTAAGGAATATAAAAATGTATCATGTTTTAATTAAAAAGAAATATAATTTTATTTATTAAAAATGAAAGGAATTACTAAATTTTTGTTTGACTACATTTTAAAAGATTAACTAAATTGTTAGTTTTATAATTTGATTTAATTACCACCATTTTTGATAGTAAATTTATGTTTGACATTACAATGTTTTTTATATTCTATTTTATATTCATTTACATTATATTTTTTATATTAAATTCTACTCCTGACAGTAAAATAAGCCACTATAAACCCATATAAACGTCCAGTCATGAAAAGAAAAAAAATACATTCACTCTAATGAAAATCAGTAAAAAAATGTACTGTAAATCAGGCACAATGTACTGTATTAATATGAGGGAACTTTGAACTTTTGTATTTTGAATTTTGCAGTGCATTTCATTGTGTTTTAGAGTTAACAGAAATGTAAATGAATGTATATTTTACATTTCCAGTTTATTATCCAGTCTATTTTTTTAAAAACAGTGAACCTGCACTGTAAGAAAAAAAATCTGTAGATAACGTCCTTGCATAAAATGACATTTACAGTTAAATTTACAGACATTTCCTTAAACCCTGAAAGACTTCACAATGCAAAGCATAATTCAAATGATGGGCTAAACGCCTGTAAAAAATCAGTACAGAATGTTCCTTCATAGTACATTGGGCAGTATTTTTTACAGACTTCTCTTAGAGTGTACATAGTATATATTATATATCATTTAGCAAAATCAAACAAAGTTCATCTTGATATTCATATAATCATTCTTTTTTTATAGAAAAGAATGGTCTTCTGTTCATGGAAACCTCTGCTTTGGAGTCAATAAACGTCGAAGCAGCATTCAACACTGTGCTTACAGGTAGCTAATGTTTATTCTGAACACATCACACCGTATTTACATGTACTTTACATGTGTTCCTTGCCCTCTGGGTTTCTCCTCTTCAGTCAGGCTTGAAATAGTGTAAGCACTTGGCTTCATTATCATAAACATGCTGTCATTATTTAATCTTTCTTTCAGAAATCCATAAAAAGGTGAGCAGCAAAGAAGTGACCCGAGGCTCTATCAATGCTGTGACATTATCCCAGCCTAAAGCTGCAGCAGAAGATGCACAGGAGGAAAAGAAGGCCTGCTGTAAGAACCTGTGAAAGAACAGTCGGGGACTTTACGAGGGTCCTTGAGGAGTTGTGAATTCAGCTTGTACAGGAGAGCTATCATTAAGAAGGAGTATGATAAAAAAAAAAAAAAAGGAAATCCATTTCATTGACTGACATAGCCATATTTGTATTGGTAAATATTATTTAAAAAGTAAAAGGCATTTTAATGTTTGTTAGGTTTGACAAGGAATAATGTCAATTTTAATTAATTTTAATGTTTTCCCTAAATGTTCCCTATCAGTAGGAGATTTATATTTGTATTATTTATGAAATGTCATGCCAAACGTTTTTCTTTTAACTTTGAACATTTATTCAAGACTTACAAATGAGGAATACAACAAGCTCTTCATCTTACTCAAGTTATTAAGATCAACAAATGCTTAAAAATAACTTTATCACTTTAATAAGAGGAGTAAAGAACATATTTTTCAATTTACATGTTCATCCACAGTTTAGTTTTTAATTCGATTTATTCAACACGCCTAATGAAGATAATTGAACAAAAAAAAAAAACACACATATGGTAAGGAAACTTATTTTTATTATTTAAGACTAATCAGCACTAATTTAATATTATGTGCCATTAAAATCTATATATAAAGCATTATTTATAAGCAAAGTGTTGATTTGTACCTTCAATGAATGCTGATGCTGCAGGTATTATCAGTTGCTGCTGTTAACACGATATAAAGAAAATATATAGAGCATGTCATTTTCCAATAAGAATTAAAGCAGAACTATGTATGAAAAATGTCTGAATTGTTTTTTCACAATGAGTCTCAAGTGCAGTTTGCAAAATGTCTAACAACAACAACAAAACGTTTATGAATCATCATTATTCGATATAAACAGAATAATAAATATGAATTTAAGGATTAGCTTTTCATTTATTACTTGGAATGTTAATTGACTTGACCAATTGGAGTGGGATGGCGCAGTGGATAAGACACATGCCTTTGGTGTGAGAGACCCGGGTTCGAATCCAGTGTGTGATACCAATGTGTCCCTGAGCAAGACACTTAACCCCTAGTTGCTCCAGAGGCGTGCGACCTCTGACATATATAGCAATTGTAAGTCGCTTTGGATAAAAGCGTCAGCTAAATGTAAAAAGATGTCTCTTATGCTCACCTAGTCTGCATTTATTTGATTAAAATGACCATAAAATAGTAATATTGTGAAATATTATTATATTATTTCTATTACAATTTTTATGGTCATTTTTATCAAATAAATGCAGCCTTGGTAAGCATAAGAGACTTCTTTTATGTACTACTAGTCAAAAGTTCTTTATATATATATATATATATATATATATATATATATATATATATGATATTTCATTTTCAAACACTGATTACTAGTCATCTATTACGGGTAATTCGCACCCATGAAAATTAAAATGATGCATCTATGCAATTTCATTTTAAATTCAGTAATTAAATTGGAATTTAAACGGCATTTTCAGTTCAGTCACTGAATGGTGCACAGCCCTGCCTCCTCACTGCCTCCTACGTGGCATTTTCAGGTCCCATCATCCTCTGTAAAGCATGAGTGAAGTCACGCTATGGAATATGGAAGAGCTCACCTGAAATACACCTGTGACCCCGTGCTTGCGTTTACGCTATTTTTTTTTTTTTTTTTAAATATTGACCAGCTACCTCGTGTTTTATTATAGCCTATATTTTTATTCAAAGACGTATGTTGATTATATTTTTATATCATTATACTCTGTGTTTATATTGCCTGACAACTACAAAAGACACACCTGTGACTACACACCTGTACGGAAGCCCCGTCATACATTTCATTGGGTCACAGAGGTTCACGCGTGTGATAGACAGGACAGTTGGCCAATAAGATCATCGGAAAGGCGGGGCTACTTCTCAGCACAATGACGTAAGTGTTTGCCTTAAGATGAGACAGCAGGGCGAAACTAGGTTGACGTAGCCCAGCAACATCGTTTCAGAGTTGATTAGCTGTAATTTTGGTTAATTCGGGACCTATTTTTCTTAACGATTACTTTATATATAACCGTCGACAGAAGGAAATGTATTTTTTTATTTTTTGATTCTGAAAGTCTTTAACGCATGAAGCGCGCGTAGAAATCAAGCGGTTGTGATCAACTGATGCGTCTCGTAAACAAAGTTTCCTTGGCTTCGTAGTAACTATAACAGCACCTTGTGGTTCTCCAGAAGAGCATAACGACTTTATATTTGAAAACACGGACTTGTTATTAAGCCGGTAAGAAGATTAAAGCCATGACGGGTAGAGAGGACGAGTATGACTACCTCTTTAAAGGTGAGCACCACGTTAGTTACTGCACTTCCAGAAAAGCTGACTTTCAGAAGAGCTCCTGCATGTCGTCTTCATCTGTTGCTTGTCTCCCTTGTCATAGGATGTTTTCTTTTTCTGTCCTAAAACACAGATTAGCATATCCAAGCCGTGATTTGCAACTGTTTCAAGCATGTACAAATTGGTCAATCGCTGCTAGACCACCTTGGACCAGCAAAAAACAAAAAAACAGCTGGACAAGCTGGTTTTTGGGACATGGTGGCAGGTCAACCAGCTAATGGTCATCTTAGGTCTGGTAGAACCAAGTGTAATGTTCCAAAACACAGCTAGCGTGCTACCGTCTTAATATGGATTTTCCAACAGGGCAAATGCATAAGCAGGGCAGAAGACATAGAAATTGTACATTTTAATCATTTCTAAGTGCCATTTTTTGCTTGATTATATAATGCACAACATGACTGGCTTCTTCTAATGTGTCTTGTTTTATTTTATAATTCTCATATAGATCATACATTTGAACTTATGATGTGTAAACAAACAGTTTGGACATTTAATGCACTTGTCAGTGTGGAAAATGAAAGAAAAAAAAAAGTTGTCTTTAGTGTGGAAATTGATTTAGAGTTTTCCTTCTATAGTGTTGGCAATATAAGCACAGTTAAACCGGTAAGACCTGTATAAATCAGGTCCTTCTCAGGATGGGTTTGCATTCAGGAGGTTTTAAAAACTCTCCTTTGGTCTAATGAATCAAATCTCATTTGATTCAGATCATTCATTTGTTCTATTTTGATATATATCCAATTATTCGAGATTGAAGGAGATCAGTTTGAGAAAAAAGTTGAGAATTTTCCTTAGTAATTGACTACTGAAGTGAATACTAATGATATTATTTTTACTAATCTGACCTCTTTGATGTCTGCGGTGGTTATGTCCATGAATTTGACACTTCCATTAGTCAAAGTTCTGCCCTTGACCTCCATGTGTTTAAGCTGTCCGTGGACCTTTCTCTGTTTGACCATGAATCAATCAGTGCTGTTCAATCACCGCTCTGCTCTTTAAACATATCTGTCCACCAGCTTTAAAACAAGCAGACGTCTGTGTCAAAGTGCATTCCTGTGTGCCTAGCTCTGAACATCTGTTACAGATTTCATTCTTTCTTGTTGACGAGTTGGCAACATTAACCCAATTTATTTCAGGATTAGGTTGAATAAAAATTTTAATTGTAATTGTTTAATCACTTTCATGTTGTGTTCCAAGTCTTCTTCTGAAGTCACACAACATCTTTGTGTGATGAATAGACTGGAATTTAAGTCATTAACTAATAATCTTTCTCTTCACAAAAGCTTTGAAATCTTATTCATGTTCACATTTAAAAAATCAAAATAAATGAGATTTGATGTCCTTGAAGCATCTTTTAGTATTTTACATTAAACTCTTCCTTTTATCTTGTACAGTATGCCCACCTAGGCTGCACTGATTTCATAAAAAAAAAAGATTAAAAACAGTTCACACAGTACTGTAAGATTTTTGTTTAAGTCTGTTCTGCTCTTCAGTAAAAACAGTAATACTGTGAAATATTATTACAATTTTAAAATAACTTTTTCTTTTTGAATATAATATTTTAAAATGTAATTTATTCCTATGATGCAAAACTGATTTTTCAGAAGCCATTACTTCAGTCTTTAATATGACACAATTCTTCAGAAATCATTCTAATATCCTGATTTGCTGCTCAAAAAAACATTTATTATTATTATTAGCAATATTAAAAGGTTTTGCTGGTTAATATTTTTGGTGAAAAATGTGATACATTTTTTCAGGATCCTTATGAATAGAAAGTTCAAAAGAACAGCATTATTTGAAACAAATGTTTTGTAACATTATAAATGTCTTTACTGTCATTTTCATCAATTTCATGTACCCTTGCCGATTAAAAGTATTCATTTCTTAATAAAAATCTTACTGACCCTAAACTACCTGAAAGGTAGTGTAACTGTAAATATAATTTCTCAGTAATATCTGTTCCATTTTTGCCTTTGTCAGCGGGAGACACAGACGTTCCTAGTGTTTCGTAAGTCTACCTGTGTGGGTGAAAAAGGGTGTTGCTCTTCAGTCGTGCCCTTTTTATTCATTGTCAAAAGTTTTGTGGAAACACACCCTTTGTGTGTGAAATATTCAAATCTAATTGCTGTTGTGTGGTGAAGGGAGGCCAGTTCCTGCAGGCGCACAAATGGAATCTGCTTGAAAGTGCTCTCACAGTGTCTCGTGTGTCTCCAGGGACGATAGCAAACGCAATAGCGTTTAAAAGCACCATAGAGTAGAGCCGGTTGATCTCATGCACCCGTGTCCTCTCCATCCGCAGTGGTTCTGATCGGTGACTCGGGTGTGGGTAAGAGTAACCTGCTCTCTCGCTTCACCCGCAATGAGTTCAACCTGGAGAGCAAGAGCACCATTGGGGTAGAGTTTGCCACACGCAGCATCCATGTGGAGGGCAAGACCGTCAAGGCCCAGATCTGGGATACGGCTGGACAGGAGAGATACAGGGCCATCACATCAGCGTATGTGTTTTCAAAGACTCTAATAAGACATCAACCAATTAAAAAATTCCATTTGTTTTGTGCACCAGTTTTTTTGAAAATGTAATTATAAAATAAATTAATTGAATAAAATAAATATAAAAACAACAGTGCATGCAGAATTATTAGGCAAGTCAGTATTCTGATCATATTGGGGGTTTTTTCCAAGCATATTTGACCAATTTCAAACCAATCAATCAGTCTTAACTGCTTTTAATTTTGTATATAGTCATTTATAACTGATTTATAGATGTATAGTTGTTGGGCTGAAAGTAAAAAAATGACTTGTATTCAAATTCAGGTTTTCTTTAATAGGTATAATTATTACGACTGATGTGATTTGGAATTGGTAAAATGTGCTTGGGAAAAAAAATATAATCAGAATAATTTTAATTAATTCTCATTTTAAAGAAAATAATTTAATTTGTGGGCCTGTCGGTTAAAAACTATATTAGGCATGTAAAAAACACTCTTGTCATGATTCGATAGATGGTAATGATCTTACAATACAATACTCTCACAATACTTTAAACAAAGCCAAGTTAGAGTTAAAATAGTTTTTTTTTTTTTTTTTCTTCTAAGACATATGATAAACAGTTAACAAAAAGTACTGTTTATTATTAACCAGAATAGAAATATTCATGATTCTGCTTAGCTAAAAATACAGAAATATGTTGGATGCAAATGCTTGCACTCTGTCCCTGACTATAAATGTGTAAAAAGTATTAAATATTGTATTTTATTAAAATAATAATTAATAAGCATAAAAGCTCAAATGCATGAGGTAACTAGAAGAATAACAAAGTGCAGTAAATTTTAAAACCATTTGCATTATATGATTATGATGAAATATCATATGATTAAGATTATTAAAATAATAATAAAGATTTTTTAGAATATGCATAGTTAAAATAACTGGAAGAGACTGACAAGGAAAGCTCGCAGGTTGCCAGGTTCACGTTAAAAATGGCAATGCCAGCTCTTATGTTAAAAAAGGTGAATAGTAATGCCAGATTTTGAATCATTTATGCTCACTTTTTTACTGCAAATTACAAGGGGGGTACGTAGACTCCTGTGAAGTGGGAAGTATTTGGGTAGTATGAAAACAACACCGTTTGGCCCCTAATGATGTACACTCAGATAAGATAAAGACTTTAATAACAGCTGTTTTATTTCACATGACCAGCCAAACAATTGTGGAATAAATGTGTTATTTGTGTGTCTTTTAGTTTCTGAATAATGAATGCATCTTTCAAATGTCTGTGTGTGTGTTCACAGGTATTACAGAGGTGCCGTAGGAGCCCTGCTGGTGTATGACATTGCCAAGCATCTGACCTATGAGAATGCAGAGCGCTGGCTGAAAGAGCTGCAGGATCATGCTGACAGCAATATTGTCATCATGTTAGTAGGGAACAAAAGTGACCTGCGCCATCTGAGGGCCGTTCCTATGGATGAAGCCAAAGCGTTTGCAGGTTAGTGTTGTGAGGACTTTATTAGTTTGAACTGTAATTACTTAAGGGTTTCTGTAAGTGATGTTTTCCTGGCAAATCAATGTATAGAAGGACCCCTAAAACACTAGACCTGTTCATATACAGGAATTTACCCAGATTTATATAAAGGAGTCAGAACATGGTAATGAATTGTATTTAACTAAATATTTCACTGTAAAAATGAGACCAAATATGCTGCTTTTGTGAAGACAGCTTGTAAGGTTGAGAGTTAACTAAATAATTGTTAAACCCCCAAAGGGTCATCTGGAATACCTTTAAAGGTCACAGAGGTGCTGGAAGTGTTCAAGGCCTGTTGGCTGGGGTGGTTATACATTACAGGTTTCGTTGCTGATTGCTCAGTTTAAATGTCTCAGATTTTTAGTCATATGGTCAGGAATTAATATGTTAATATATTCATTTCTGTGGGCTCTGAAAAGTTGAACGCTTCATTGTAACCTTTTAAAGCAGTACTGTTAATAAATGGTGTGGCATCATGTAAAAAACTGTTTTAGGCCGTGTTGATTTAGTATTCCTCATTTATGTGTAATGCACTCCATTAACAAAAGTCACAATGCTCTCCACATATTTTGCTATCTCCATTGTTGTGTTAGGGTGGTAATTGGCAAATGTAGCTTCATACCATGATGCTGTTATATTTACTTTACATTTATACATTTGGCAAATATTTTAATCCTACATGAATTACAGTGCATTCAAGATATACGTTGCCTTTGATACAACATGAATTCCAGGCGTTTCTGGCACTGTGCTCTGCTTTTTGTGATACTTGCTCTTAACCTTTTCTTAGTTATCTTGAGTACTGAATGCAGTAATGATTTTTGTTTAAATTACATGCTACTTGCTTATCTCAGAAATAGTGTTTGCTAGCTGGTCTATGTTCTGAATAGTTAGACCATTTTTGTTTATGATAAATAATGTATTTGGGAAGCTAGATATATTTCAAATGTCTTTTATATTTTTCTGTGTTCAGGAGATGTCAGATACTCTGTTGAATTGAGTGTCTGTGTGTGTGTGTGTGTGTGTGTGTGTGTGTGTGTGTTTTACAGAGAAGCATGGACTTTCTTTCCTGGAGACCTCTGCGCTGGACTCTTCTAATGTTGAACTTGCCTTTCAGACCATTCTTTCAGGTCAGTCCTAAGCAAATCATCTGGAAGGGTGAATATCACAAAGCTTTTGGAGGTGAATCTCATGAAAACTGTGAAGAACATGTACCAGTCATTTTTTATTAAGAACATTCTCATTCTCATTACTGTAATGAGAGGAATAGTATTTAAATAGCACAATGTAGTGTATTAATTTAGTATATAAAAAACATTTTCAAACATTGTGAATTTTAATTTGAGAGAGAAATGTGATCTGGGTGTTTTGTTATTAACTGGACATTTCTGACATTCAGTTCTGCTCAACTTATGCATTATAAATCTATGCTATTTTATGCATAATAAAATATGCATAAAATGTACAATATATGCATCAGAAAAAAACGCGCAGCCACGTGATTTGTTTCCCACTGTTAAAAAGTTGAAATGCACCGTTTGGGGTATAATTGATTGAAATGTGATGCTTTACAAAAACAAAACAAAATTATTATTATTATTATTATTATTATTGCTACTTGCAGTAATAATAATGCCAACCCCCAAAGGACCTCAGATGATGCTAAACCTGGAACAACATACAAAACTAACAAATTTTGCTATAAGTTTAATCGCAACCTATAATCCTTGCAGTTAATAGTGTTCACCGTTCATTTGATTACATGTAATTTAACTAACTGCATGATTTTCACTGTACCACTAATAACTTACTCCTAAATATAATGTAGAAACTTACATTTTCTGTAAAGCTGCTTTGCAACGATTTGTATCGTGAAAAGTGCTATACAAATAAACTTGAACTGAATAAATATTATTATTATTGTTGTTATATATTATTAATTTATAATTTATTACTAATTTCACAACAGATTTGTAAGGGTAAAGAATTGAATATAGTTTTCCCCCCTTGAAATTACTAATAAAATAAAAATTAAGGAACCAGAATCAAAGAAATAGTTCATCCAAAAATCTAAATTATCATATAAATTACTCAAATCATGCAAATTGACTTTTTTTTTTTTTGTTTGAGCTATTCTTTTAAATATTTGAAAAAACAGTAATGTGAAAAAGCCAATTCTCACTTGTTGTAATACAGTAAAAAATATCATAGAGAAAGGTTTTTAATTAAAAAATAAAGCATAATAAACACAATTACTTTACAAATGCCATTTACAGTTGAAATAATATTATTTTGTCAGATTGCAGTAATGAGAGTTTGGGGTTGGGAGAATCTGCTTAATTAAAAGTGAAAAAAAAACAGAATACTTCTTTTCTTTTCTAAAAAGAAAAAATATATTTGTTTTGCATACAACATTTCTTGACAGTTTTTGTGAGATTCCAGGGTGCTTTTGTATGTTATTAAGTATTACCTCTAGATGGCATCAAACTCCACGCCACAGATATCCTCTGCTTTTCCTGTTAATGAATGAAACTGTCTTTTGAGGTCAAACTTTGAAAGTTTGCCACGCAAAAATAATGGTTTGTTTTTTTTTGCAGTTTTTCTTTTTTTTGTTTGGCCTGGGAAATACCTCTCTTCAGCCACACCGTGTTACACAGTTACACTGTTCATTTCTATGCGTCATAATGAACCGTATCTGAAGTTGTTGCACTGTCAGTAACACACCTGAAAGATCACGTTCATCAGGCAACTCTCCATCATGCCGATCTCTGAATCCTGCCTCTTTCTCACACAGAAATCTACCGTATCGTGTCCCAGAGGCAGATGTCAGGGCGTGGCGATGACGGCTTCTCCCCCAGCTCCAAAGTGGTTCCCATTACCGTGCAGCCCACACAGAATTCGGGCAAGCAGGGCGCCTGTTGTCAGAATAACTGAGCTGCTGCAGCGCCACCATGGGATCCGGGGAAAATCGGCAACTTTGTTGGGCTGGGCTGCAAGGTTGTCCATGACCGTTGTATTCCCTGCGCGTGATGTGCTAAACATATGTAAAGGACTTGCTTAGTTATGCCCAGAATAAGTCAGTAATAATCTTCAAAATTGGAGAACAAGAGATGCTGAAACTGAATGGATCAAAGATTTTCTCAGAACTGAAATGTGGCTGCTCTTTTCATTTTATTCCTGCACTTTTTGCCACAGACATTCTGCTTACAAACAATGGGCTGAAGAATGAGAAAAAGTGCTTTGAATGCGTAATGCTTCTGTTAAGTAACTGTTGAATGGTTTCTGATCACAATGGGGATTCACTTGTGAAATCACTTTTTTTTTTTTTTTTTCCTTTAGTGTGCCGGCACAGAAGTAGTCTGACATCTTTTTCATGGATCTCAAGACCTGAGAAATTCAAACTGTGGTCATAATAGCCGCTTGTTCGCTCAATTCATAAACTATAACGGCATCTCTTGTATTTATTGAATGCAAATATGATCTTGTTATTCTGTGGTGTTTTTGCTTTCTTTTTTGTCATGGTTTTATCCATCACTAGATTATTGATCGGAATTTCTGAAGGGTTTCTCCTTCCAGTCATGGCACTCATTTGTACAAGCGCTGGGAGTGTTTTCTGTGGATCTGAGTAATGTTAATAGGTTAAGTTAATGGCTGTACGTGCTGTAGTGTTTAATAAGAGTATAGTATATTCAGATTTAGGGTTGGGAATCGTTGCCTAGTTCTTAAATTATCTGATTATTTTTATGACACTTGATCTGGTTAACGGTTCTTGAACTTGCACATTCTAAGACTATGCTATTTTATGCATAATAAAATATACAACATAGAGCCGCTTTAAAGTTTTTGTTGTCACGATGATGCATCTTATTTACTCTCAGCTGTGCATCTAAATCAGAATTGAACTTTCAGGCATATTATTTTTGTTTCCAAACATTTAAAAATATGAAAACACACCATTTGTGGTATACATGTCACTTGTGTGGTGCTTTTTCTCCCCTAAAAATTGTATGATCATTTACTATTATTATTATTATATTAATTTATGATTTGTTCCATGTTCCAAACGTTCTCCATTCTTGAATTTTTACTTCAAATTACTAAAAATGAATTAAGGTGCCAGAATCATAAAGAAAGAGTTCATCCTATCATATTATCATATATTTCACTCAAATGAGGACACAATTTTTGATTTTGTGTGAACTATTTCTTTAAATCCCTACGATTCCCATCCCTACTCAGAGTACAGATGCGGGTCAAATGTTTGTTTCCTGCTTTATGACTTTATTATGTTGGAAATTTGCATGATTAGTTTTGCTTTAGCTGGTTTCTGGGTGTTGTCTTTGACTAATAGCTTTTTTCTGCTTGGAAAATGAGCGGCAGGTGGGATGGCGTTCTCTAAGAGGAGCTTCTGTGATTGGGTACATTGGCCATATTATATTGCAAGGCAGGGGAACTGATGGCTTGTGATGTACTGCTGAGGTTTTCTTACTGGAAGTGAATTCCTCACTGGCCACCCTTGTTATCTGCTACGTGTAACCCGAAGAGCAGCAGGTCTCTCGAGATCTCACTCACTGTCTTGGCTTTTCTGTCTTCTACGGCTTTTGGTGAGGTTTTATCTTTACATATGTGTTCTGCAGTGTTCAGATCCTCCTCGCCTCAGGACGGGACAGCTGGGGTCGTGTTTTCGGCTTTATGTCTCGTCATTTGTTTAAAGACATGAGGTGCTTCCCTAAATGCCTTGCCTGTTAGATTTATGCTAATGCCATCAATCTGTTACGCTGAATATCAGCCGTTTAGCTGGAGTCGTTGATAATTACTGCTTTGGGAAGATTCTGTCATCGTGCCTGTTCTTTTCCCGGTGGGACTCCTGAACAAAGGCTCTGAATACTGCAAATACGTTTATACGTTTTCAGTGATCATGAATGTTTATCAGCTGTCGGGTTTTGAGTGAATAGATTTTACGTAGACACTTGGAAACTTGTGTATTTTACAGGGTTCCCACATCTTTTGACCAGTGACTTCCGCATGACCTTTCCAGTCATTCCTGAATACCGGATAAGGAAAATTCATCGTATAGAGATTGCACTCACAAAGAGCAATTTCTAGTTGATGAAATATTTATGAGCTTTTCGAAATGTTATTCATTTCCATGACTTTTCCAGGCGATTTTTAAAATTCCCTTATACTTCCGTGACTGTGGGAACCCGTGAACGCTTCTGTTTTTAAACTCTTTGGTGATTTTTATGTTTTTGTTTTTTTTTTTAAATTTGTGGAATTTTCTGTGTATTTTAATGACATATCTGAATAAAATAAGCTCGTTTCAAATCATCAGGTGTGCGAGCAACAGAATTCAGGGTAGCAGTGACAGATTATTCAGTTTGTTTTATTAGAAACATTTACAATACAATTTCTCGAAAATAACCAAAAAATCA
>JAFVLL020004958.1:0-12045 GCA_021397915.2 Tor tambroides | reverse complement strand
CGCGGCGCTAAGATCCAGTAGCACTAATAGAGAGATACAACCACGATCAGATGATAAGAGCAGGTCGTTTGTAACTCTAATGAGAGCAGTCTCAGAATGAGAGCAGTCTCAGGAAGCAGTCTCAGTAAACATAAGCTTGCAACGCTTGCCCCGCCTCCGAATTCTTCTGATTGGTCCACTGCTTTGGAACTGAGATTGATGAGCGGCGCTGCGTGTAAAAGTTGAAATTCATTTAACTTGACACGGTGTCTTAAAAACGCGGCACTCATGTGCAAGGCGCTGCAAAAGACGCGAGATGTGAGCGTAACGGTCATGCACGTCTGTCAAGCGTGTGTTTACATAGAAAACAATGGAAAAAGTAGTGCATTGGAATGGAAAAATGCATTTTGTGTGAATGGCCCCTAAGACTGCGCATACACACTGGCTGGTCTAGCCTGGAAAATAACTTTTTTTTAATGCTATTTGAGAAAAAGAAACAACATTTATGAGACAGCTGTTCTCAGATTTTATTGGTGATTTCAAATATGAAATTCAATTAGCTTGGTGAACAGTTTTGGAGAATTTGATGTTTCCCCATTCAAAAAGATCTGAGCTGCACTTGCATGCCCATTTCAAAGATGGTCACCGAGTGAAATGACTTGACTTAAAGTCTGTGTAAAGTAAATATTAAATGTGTGTTCTGAGTTTGTCACACCATAGAAAAATTTGTTATTAACCACCCAGCCAAATTTGAATGCTAAAAAAAACGCCAAGTAAATAAAATAAGGTCTCAAAATCTTGAAAAAATAAGCAGTATTCTCTGCTCTCAAACGCAGGGTGCATGTCCACTGGCGGCGCTGAAACCACACCCACTCATGGGAAAGCTGCCGTCTCTCTCAACTGTCTTCCTCTAGCAGCTTATTTAATAAGGAGACTGAACTGTTTTGTAAATGATCGCAACCAGGTATTATGCATTAATTTGACGAAGGCATAGCTAGCTAACAAACTGTAGGTTGTAGTAACTAATGGTAATGACAGTACCTCGTGATTTAGCCGTGAACCACTGATGCTAATGCGCTCTAGTTATTAGGTGTGTTCGACTTGAAGCAGCGCTGCAGAACGATCAGTGTATGACATCAAAGTACAGCGAGAGTGATTCGAAAGCATCAGGAGCCTCTGCTATCTGTAGCTCTCACTGTACTTTGATGTCACACACCGATCAGTCTGTGCAGTAAGTGCTGCTTCAAGTCGAACACACGTCTTATAGTGTTGGGAAAGGGGCCGTGCTCGGTGGCTCGATTGCGTCGTCGAGTCATGATTTAGCCCCGCCCAAAAAATCCTGATCACGAAAATTATGAAAAACTGTTTAACAGTCTAACTCCACAATTAAGAACTACATAGTTCACAGTCTTTGTAACATGTTTCAGCAATGCATTTCTAACATTTATAATGTGTTTCCAAACAATTCTTAGAATTGACTTTACATGGACTTTAAGCCCAAGACACACTGCACGATTTTCAGCTGTCCCAGGTTAAAGATTGGCATTGTGAAACAACTGTGGCGATTTCTGTGATCGTGGTCCTATGTCGTACAGTGAGTGAGGTTCAAAGACAGCCGTTATCACGGTCTTGCAACCAAAGATAGCCTACGATAATTTTCTGACAGTGTCAGAAATTCAGCATGATCATCACACAGTGTGTTTGCTGCTACGACCCACGTTTACTGACCAGCCAATAAAAATGCAACATGAAATAAATGCGACATGGCGCTAAACATAAAAATGCTTACCTCAAGCTCTTATACCAAGCTCTTTCGCCGCTTTCACTTTTTTCAGCACACATATAAACTACAACTCCCAAGTTTGATTCATCATGCTCTTTTTGTTGCTAGTGGTTTATTCTTCTACAGTAACATGCATTGTAGTGTACGAGTCAAATATGATGAGCAACCTTTCATTGTATCTAAATGTTGTAGGACTCATCTGCATTTTAGCTCGCATCATCATATAGTCTACATGCGTGTTGTACACAAGTTTATTAGATCCATGTCGCACAGTGAGATCTGCAATGATTTTATAGTATTGCTAAAATCGTGCAGTGTGTAGAAGGCTTTAAAGAGCAGGTCATATGTTGTTTTGTTTTTTTAAGTGTCCTAATATTGTGTTGGAGTCCCCTGCAACAGATTTAAATGGATCTAAGGTCAGAAAACAATGTCATTTTCTCAGAACATACATTTAATATTAGAGTCATTTGTCAATGATGACTCTAATATTAAATGTATAATGACAACTAGGCGGCAGAGGATTCCTCTTGTTCTTAAAGCCTTCCTGGAGTGGCTACGTTCGCAATTCAAACAATGATTTGGAAAAATAATAATTCATTTGTTATTTGTATGGTCTGGTGGTCATACAGCATATGCATTCAAATACAGGACAAACTGAAGCCTTAAATACGGGATGATTCCGTATTATATGGAGCAGTTGGAAACCCTATTTAAAATGCAAAGGAGAATTGTTTCGGTGCCCACTAGTGTTCAGGGCCCTGGGCTGCAGCCCATGTTGCCCATTATGATCCCTGCCTTTACATAAAACATTAATATAGTGCTCCAATCCGTTCTTAAAATAATGACGCAAAAAAACATTTTGTTTAACACATATGCAAGTGAATCATGCCTGCAGGCTGCAGCTAAAGTTTAGCTGCTAAACTGTAAACACTTAACAAAACAATAATAGTGGATATGTTAGTCAAGTGCTAACATGACTAACTGATGAAACAATACAGCTTGTAAACCAAAATATGTCTACATTTTTTATTATTAAACGAAGTAATTAGAACAACAACAGTATAACGACAGTATACGTGAACTCTACAAGACTAATGAAGCAGTCCTTGGTAAAATGATGAGCACACAACAAAAGGTTCGAATTGTATTGTTGTGGTATCATGGAAAAATGAATTTTAACCACTGATTCTTCACCTCATCACCTTTCGGCAATGAAAACAAAACAAACTTGATTTTACAGCGCAGAACACAGCATTTTCTCGACATGATGTAAACACACTTACTAGCGGAAGTATTTGTGAGCGGGTCAGGGTGTTCATATTTTGCAGGCAGGCAGGGATTATGCAAATGTGTTACCTAGTGACGTATATTGGCAGAGTTAGGTATAACGCGTTACACAGTACACAGTACAGCTTTACTGTAGTCTAATTACTTTTCCTGGTAATGCAGTAAAGTAATGAGTTACATTTTAAATTTGTGTAATTTGATTACAGTTACTTGTGTCAATAAAATCACGTTACTTAAGTTACAAAATGCAGTGTTAAAAAAATATGAAGCAAAAATCATGTTTTGCGCGTCAGTATGCCCTTTAATAAATCATCGGAAAATGCGAGCTAAAATGCAGATGAGTCCTACAACATTTAGATACAATGAAAGGTTGCTCATCATATTTGCACCACTAGTGATATGATCATATTTCAAAATGTTGCACTCGACATATTTTATTCTGGCATTATAGTTTGGGAAAAGTTCAACAAGTGAATGTGTACAAGTTTATGTCACAGTAACACTAATTAAAGTCCCCCTGTAGTGAAAATCAAGTTTTTTATGTTGTTTATTTGTCTGTGTGGTGTTTTTAATATGCTTTTAGACAAACCATGTGCCAATCCATTAATCAACACCAGTGCTGAGTATTTTCTCCTTAAAATTGTAGTTTCCCAAAGGCTGACCCAGAAACGCGGTTTGAAACGGCCCTCGGTTTGCTACGTCACAAAATTCAATAACCAATCACGTCAAGGGATAGATTCCTTTCACTAGCATGCAAAATATACCAATACCAGCACAAAATCAAAAATAAATTAGAGCAAAAAAAACCATGAATCCGTGGTTTAATGTGAATTTAGAACCGCTAACTTGCATTATAACCCGCGGCAATAGTGGAAAAGTAGCCCAAAGTCAGACACACCTCTCCCGCATCGGCGTCTGCACTTCACACGCGTAGCTCATGGGCATGAATTGGAATCACAAATGGCTGCATTCAGTCTTAAAGCCATTTAGGACACAACATCGTCAAGTCAGTAACTTTAACAAACGTTACAGTTTTCACTGTAGTTGTCTGCTAGTAAAAACATAGTTTTATCCATCATTATCCGTGTATGCCATTGTTTCGCATTTACTACAGTTCAGTGGATCAGGAGGCACTGGCTGGTGTGACTAAGTGGAGGCGGGGCTCATTTGCATATTCATAGATCTGCGTATAGCAAATGAAGCAAGAGTGTAGAGTTATGCTGCATTCATGTGCTATCGGAATTATCGTAAATACAAGTTTCCTAGTCAGAAATTCGCCATATAAGGCCTCTCTCTCCATGTCCAATTTCCAGCTAGGAAGCTCGTATTTACGATAATTCCGATAGCACGTGAATGCAGCATTATATTCAAGCTATTTTAAGGCATGAGAAAATTATTTTCAGAAGAAAAACATTTAAATATGTCATTTTGATGATCAAAGATGAGTTTTAAGGGATAAAATATTTGACTACGGGGGACATTAAGTAAAATATAAATGACTCATCAGAATGAGATCATCCGGTGGATTAAACCGCGTCGGCATCACAATTCAAGGTTTATTCCTCACAGCGCATCTTCCAAAAACGAAAAGTAGCAGAGATGAACTTGAAACTTCTACAGAGGTGACGTGAGCTTTTACATGTTCGCATGTCTCAAGCCTGGTTTCGTGTGGAGGATTATCTTATAGCACGCGATGTGCATGGGCATGATCACATTATAGGTGAGCTCAGACGGGAAAGACTGTACCTCGCGTTGGTTTCATACGGATTATTTTATCAGAGAATATTTGTTTTCAGTGGTGGGCCATCAGGGGCAGCAGGGCTTTCTCTGCTGGCCCTATAAAAAATAAAATTGTGTGAAAAAATTTATTATTGATAATTTAGGTATCATTTTCATTTGTGTAATGTCCACAGAATTGCTTATGATTAGTTTCGTTGAGGTTGAACTGGAATATCCTACTTAAAAAAAAATAGATAGTGCTACCCTTTTGTTGAAAGATGTCACATCTGATTTGTTCTTTAGATATACTGTATTTCTCATTTCATTTTCGTTCATTTTAGTGACTCGTTTCAGGAAGATATTCACAGAGACTGAGAATGCAGAAAGTGCACCCTATTTGTTTTCTTTATTTTACAAAACCAAAAAAAGGAAAAGTTTTGTTGATATTGGGAGTGAATCAGGGTATACAAATAATAGGCCTACTTATGTATTTTTTCATTCAATATTAAATTAATGAAAGAACTATGAGTTTCTATTTGTAGCGTATTTTTTAGGTTTGATAACTTGAAAAGTAAAGTAAACTTGAAAGTAACTTGAAAATAAAGTAATTAGTAATCTGATTAATTTTTAAATGCAGTAATCAGTAATGTAATCAAATTACAATTTTAAAGAAATAATTTACCCAAATTACCCAACACTGTTTATCGGTAACAGGCAGAAGATTCGAAAATATGATGACTCGTTAAGGCGGTTCAGAGTCGACTCTTTCTTTTGAGGGACAATATCGTCATTTATCATGCACTTTTTTGATTAACAACTTTGCAGATTAATTACATTGAAGAATAGCTACGTTACAAACTGCAAAACAGATATTTTTTCAATGACCTGCTCTTTAAAGGGACTTTGCTAGGCAGACACTTTCGAGCCACAAAAAACAGCAGCACTGCAAGATGAAATTAATTCCAGTGACTAGCTCATACCGGCTCAGTGACCGCATCCCTTCCACTTCCCTGATCCAGTCTCTCTTCTGGGATCGTTCACCACTAGGAACTAGTTATTGCCCCTCCTCAGGAGCCCAGGGCCTAGTTTCCTTAGGAGTGGCAAGTGAGGAGTACAATGATGCCATGTCAACAGCGGCGTCGGACTCAGAGGACTGGGGTTGTAGCCCTACAGAGGACCCCACAATGCAATGTAATGACACAAGTGACTTTCCTGGCACTATTGATTAAGAGCTTCTCCAGATCATGACTAAACTCAACCTCTAATGTCTGCCCCTGCTCGCTGAGCGAGAATGCAGTCGGCTAGATGAATGGATTCTCCAGTTGAGTCACCATCAGAGAGCAGGCCCTCAGAAACTGGCTTAATTCTTCCCTGAGGTGCCAGGCTGAGGTTACTAAGATACATTTCTTTCTTAGGTATGAGTTTCAGCTCTCTTTCCATGGAAACACACCTCTTACTTGAGTGTTTGCAGGCTATAATGAACTTGTTTGCGATGTTCAAATGTGGGATAACCCTTCCCTTGAAGTGTTTTCAACATTCTGATGGCTGCGACTTTGACAGCATGTCAGCTGGCATGTAAGCTCAACCTGCTTCAGCTCTGGCGTGTCCCACTTCGTGCTTGGCACACAGATCTCCTGCATGTCCTAGTAACTCACAAATTCCTGGAAGCAATGACCCCTTGGAAAAGTGTGGTGAACATGCTGTCAAGAGGACGGGTAGTCTAGGGAGAATGGAGACTGTACCCTATGACGGTGAAAATGATTTGGAGCCTTTTTGGGCTAGTGAAAGTGGATCTTTTTGCATCAGTGGAGAACACTCACTGCTCTTTTCTTTATCAGCTCACTCCACATTGGGAGTGGGTACCCTAGTTCACTGCTGGCTGAAAGCATGCAAGTATGTTGTTTTTACAAGTTAAAATATTGGAGGCAGTGCTGTTAGTTGCACCAAAATGGAGAGAAGAGGAGAAGGAGAGGGAAAAGAGATGAGTGGAGAGGAGGGTGCTGGTGTAGTGGAAAGAGCAAGGGGAAACTGTAAAAAGACATGGACAGATAAGAAGTGGAGGAAGGAGAGAGCAAGAGAGAGCAGGGTGGAAGGAGAGGTTGAAGGTACAGACAAATTTCAAATGAAATTTGAATTTGAAATTTGATGAAATTTGTTACCTAAAATGACCATGTAGGAAATCATAGACCATCCTTTAGAGAAGCTGGAAAACAGATCTAAAGATTTTGTCAGTACAAAACTTCAATATTTATAAATAATGTGTTATGATTGTTGATGCAGATTTGTAGTCCTCCTGGGACAACTTCTGTTCTTTACAAGTAAATGTCCAAAAAATATTCAGAATTGAAGTTTGAGAACATTCAAATGGACAATCAAGTTTATTTCGAATGGAACAAGTGCATTGTTGGTATGGAACAACAACACCAGCCACAAAGGAGGAGTCCCTTGGAGATGTTGACACAGGAGCTTGTCAATCATGGATTCAACCTTCTCACAATTTTTTAGCCTATGATATTAATGCAGCAAGAATGTAGTGAAGATCTGGCAGCAATTGTAGGTGGGGGGAGCGAATGTACAGTGCCTTCTTCCACCATCAATACCCTTGAGCAAGGCACAGAACCCCCAACTGCTCCCCGGGGACGCCACAACGTTGAATGTATATTTTCTATTTTGTTCACATATACACAATATATATATATATATATATATATATATAACAAAATTCCCTGTTGAAGAACTTTGCAATAAACATGAAATTTCATTAGTGTATTTGTGCATCTACAGCTGAATGTTTTTTAATCAATAGAAAGCACACCTATAGATTTGATGTTTATATTAGTGCTGTCAAAATTAGCGCGTTAACGCAGGCGATTAATTCTTTCCGTTTAACACGTTAAAAATATTTAACGCAATTAACGCAGGGGCGGGGCTAGTGTTGGCCACCCCACTCACAACTGCTGTTTCTGTCACTTTGTCTCTTGACAAGAAGTGCATTTATTCAGTCGCAGAACGTCTTTATGAGCACATCAAACGGGAGACGTTTCAGATGCGTGCTTCACTTCTCTCCAGCGCCAGGCGCGAGTCAAACGAGCGTGGAAACGGTACTGTGCTCGTAGTACCGTAGTTTGCATGTAGTTTATTTCACGCTTTGATATGAAATGATACAAGCTACAGCGCGCGCCGGCGTCTTTATGCTGCAATTGAAGAGCACGCACTGTAGCTTGTATCATTTCATATCAAAGCGTGAAATAAACTACGTGCATGCAATATTGTGGTCAGTTAAATCATGAAGTTACATAAAAGGCAATTAAAGCTACCTTAAAACTGTGCATGCATGTAATATGTTATATACTGTATGAGTCAGATTTAAGAACGTCTCTGAAATGGTTTTCAAAACTGTCCTGGAGCAGCCCAGCGCTGTCTCCCTCATCTAACACACCTGATTCAACTCGTCAGTTCATTAGTAGAGACTTTAAAACCTGAAGTGGGTCAGAAAAGGTAAAGAGAGTTAAGAGAAAATACGATGCGTGTCAGATCTGCATCACGTTTAGCAGCAGCTCTTAAAGCAACAGCAGTAAAATAACCTTATAACCAGCTGCTGTGTCTGTCAATCAGAGAGAAAAGAAAAAAAAAGAGTAAATGAATAACTTTTATTGCTTTAAGGGGTTCATCTATATTTAATTTAGAATGTAGTTTTTGATAACTTTATTCAATTTCTTCTGTATATTTCTGCTGAAGGGCACAGTTATCTAAATATGACATTTATTATAATAGGTTTATGTGAATATTGTTTTAAGTTCACTTAAATTAGAAGTTATTTTTTTAAAGTCTAATAAATGTTAAAATTGATAACTCAATTATACTGTAATGCTGAATGGCTATAATCAATGGTTAAATATTAGGGGGAAAACAATTATATAGAGACATCAGTAGTATTGGTATCAGTGATACTGGCCTTCAGTCATGAACAATACTGGCCTTTTGTCAGCCAAAAAGTTGGCATTAAACAAATATTAAAAAATATACTGTCTTTATGTTGTTTGTACATTAATTTGAAGATTGAATGTGAAATTATTGCAATATAAAAGTATATTTAAAAACTTTAATATTAGGTGGGATTAATCACGATTAATTTCAGAAAAATGTGCAATTAATTAGTTTTTTTTTTATCGATTGACAGCACTAGTTTATATACTTTAAATAAACTCATTACTAGAAAATAGTGCTTCATTTTGTAGTAAAGTTGAACTGTTTGGTTAAGATAAATTTGTGTTCAGATAGCTGTGTTAATTGTTTTGAGAGCACTTACATTATGTTGGAGAAAAGTGTCAAATCCACAGAGAAAAACTGTAAGCGCTGATACTCGCCACTTCTCTATCACCCATTTTAATTCAAAAACCACACCTGTGGTGGCCAGATATTAACCGCCCTCTCATCTTATCCACGGTGCTTCAACTAGGTCCTCTAGGCTTTTTTGTCACAGCTGGCACTGCCGCCGCCTCGCTGACTTCATTGTTGAGCCTGTGATACAGCTAGGTCCCATAGACTCCATTGCTATTTTACTCTTCATCTTCATTATCAGTGAGGCTGCTATCACTAAGGGATGTGATCTACTGTATTTGTGCGACTCGTTTCAACTAAACACACTGTCTTCCTTTATATGAAGCACCTGCATTGAGCTAAGGCAATGTCATTCAGTGCTGCTTTATAGGGAGTGAGCCCATCCCTATTCCACACGCTTGAACACCATTGGCCATTGCAAAGCAATGGTGTTATTCAATCAGGTTTCAGTATTCCCTCAGAGAAAGGTGTTTTGCCATATTGCCAGATTCTAATGCAATATCTCGTTCCCACATGTTAGGGAACTGAGGTTACATTTAGTAAATGCAGACGGTTTCTTTTATTACTGATCCTGGATGAACCCTCATTTTACTACAACTCTCTAGGGCAGGGGTGTCTAATCCTGCACCTGGATGGCCATTGTCCTGCAGAGTTTAGTTCCAGCCTTTATTAAACACAGCTAATAAAGGTCTTCAGGATTACTAGAAACTTCAAAGCAAGCATGTTATAGCAGGTTGGAGGTAAACTCTGCAGCAGGAGCAGGATTGGACACGCTTTCTCTAGGGGTAGAGCTGCAATAAAGAAAAATAATGGGGAAAGTGACTTCCCACTCAATCGTCAGACAAAAAAAAAAAAAAAAAAAAAATCCAAAACATCTGAGATAGCAACTCTGTTAGTAATTTATTGAGAAATAGTTTTTATTTATTGTATTTATGTATTGTATTTATTTATTTATTGGTTATCATTTTTACAAATGAAGATGTTCTTGGATGACCCCAAACATGTGTTTTGTGTGGTTTAATTCACTTCTGGGTACAAATTTTTCCCCAATATACTGTTAAGTAGGTACATACACCTCACTCTCTGCCTTTGTTTGCAGATTTGAGCTCGGTACTGGTCTCTACATAGGTTGGGCTGGTGCAGCGCTATGTATACTGGGTGGTGCGTTCCAGTGCAGTGCCTATCAAAGACTCTCTAAAGCAAAAGAAAAAGGGTAAACCTCAGACTTAAGATATTTCTCTATATGCTCCTCATTTCACACCCTTTACAATGTATGTAGCTCCTTAGTTTTCTAATCATGCTGTCTATGTATTTTGAACTTTTGTTAATGTTCTTTTTCTGTGTATTATATCTTAACAGGGCATACTACCCAGGTGGTAAGCCAAAGGCAATCTATACCGCAGCTCCATCTAACACAGAGACTTCAAAAGCTTATGTTTGAGATACCAGGGTCACCCATATAAACAAGGCTGAACTGTTGTTACGTTGATGTTTGTTTTATTCCATTATGTTCTCTCTGCTTTTTTTTAGGACTACACTGTGTTCATGATGAATGTAAAAATTACTTAAATTGTCATGAATGTTGAACTTCTGGAATAAAATACATTGTCTAATTCAATTTATGTAATTATTTTGCCATAGTGGTTGTGAATGTGTTTAGACTTTTGTTTTTATGTATAGGGGAGACTGGGGCGAGCTTTTTACAGCAGGGAATATTTCTTACATTAGGTTTGTTTTTAAAATTTTAAGTCTCTATAAGTAGGCTACATACATTACATATTGGCTTACAAAAATATTTCCACCATTATTGCCCTGGAAAACAAATACATATGGCAGCAGGGCATGTTGGCATGTTGTCATATTATATTAGCAAGTTGTCAGAATGGGACCTGCTGTTAAATAGCCAGACAAACAGTCGTTATGTCATAATGTCAAATTACTACAAATACTGATAGACTTAGATGGACTTGGCATTAGAATCTTAGCTGATGTTAGATTAGCCACATGTTAGTATTCATTTAATGAACATAATTCTGGCCACAAGTTTCTTAAACCTTAACTGACTATGCATAGCACCTGATACGCGATCAGCCAGAGAGTACTCAATTTTTACTCCTCTTATAATTTCAAGCACCTAGTTTTTCAATTTAGAGTTAAAGGGCTCTTTAAAAATAAGTATTTTTATAGGAGTACAAAATGACTACTCACCTAATCATAATCATATTTGTGAATTTTTGCATTTTATATATGTATATTAGGGCTGGGCAAGTTAACGCGTTATCGCGTTAACGCATTAATTTATTAACGCCGACAATTATTTTACCGCGCATTAACGCAGTTTTTTTTTTATTATTATTATGAAAGCCTGTTGCTCACTGGCGCTGAATACACAGACAAACCACGGGTCACAAGAGGGGTGGGATGTTGATTAGTACTGGCTTGGGATGGGTGTCATCACGCGTCTCAACCAATGAGAGCATTTCGGGTGGGCCTATGTTTTTTTTTTTTTTTGTTTGTTTGTTTTTTAATCTGATTTCATGTGATTGTGTATTTAAATTATGCTTGAATATTCCCAAACACTATGACAGTGCGATCTCTGTGTGAGATATGTCATATTTCTATAAAAATCTAAAATACATGTTTGTATTAAAGTAGAAATGATGATAAATATGTCTTCCTTTCGTATGGGATTAAATAGCAAACACTTTGAGTGTCTTGTTCATCACATTTATATTCATATAAAAGCAACAGAACTGAAATTATATCACGTTTATCAGCAGCACAGCACATGAGTGAGAATAACGCGATATCCGCCTTTGATCTTGTAGCTATCTGTTCTACTTTGAGAGGTCAGAACTGTCCGTCTTGACTGCGCTTATTTCACTCCTCCCCTCACTGCAGCCGCCTGCTCTCACCTACACTTCAGGCGAGGCGAG
>JAFVLL020004957.1:0-11111 GCA_021397915.2 Tor tambroides | reverse complement strand
TTCATAAAGCAGTTATGGTAGTAGCGCGAGAGGGCGCTAGTGTCTGTATGAGCTAAAAAAGGTAGAAATTAAACTTAGCCTATATACATTAAAAAGCAAACTTTTATGATTTTTAATGAAATCGGATTTTTGAATAATGAAAATCTGTTTGTGCCTGCTTATTCTATTCATCAGTGTTTGAACCATTAAAGAAGAAACCGCATTTTCCGTATTTCATTTCTGGGTTAAAAAAACGAAAAACGAATGGACGCAAAAGTACACAGACCTGTTTCTTTGTTTTTAATTTTATTACTAACTTTTCATTTGATCTTTTTAATCCAATGTTTGCAAACTGAACAATAATTGAAGCCTACATGCTGTTTTTTCTATTATTTTAAAATTAATAATTATTAATTATATGTAATTAACTGATTTGATTTATTTAATGTTAGTTTTTTCAAATAGGTAAAAATGATACCCGTTAAAATAGTTTTGGTACCAACTACTGAAATTAGGGAACCATAGTTTGAGCTACAGGAAAGCCACTGTGCCTCTGAAATCTTGATAATTTTGCTGTGTAGGAGTACACATTTTCAAATTGATTTAATTCAAACACTTGATTCGATTCAACTCCAATTCAAAAGCTTTGATTTTTACTTTTTGTTGCTTCAAATTCAATACAGATTCAAACTTACAACTGATTGTAAATAAATTATTTTGCTTTGACACTGAATTTGTCACAGCGTGGATTCAGCAGCAGGACAGTTAGTCAGCTACAGGATATTATCCAGGTTTATTTACTAGGATATTCTGTGTAACAGAATGGATATGGAGGGGCTTTTGGAAGGGCACTGAGGCAGTCAGTGGCGTTTCCTGCCTTCTGATTAGAGGATGAGGATGAGAGGATCTGAAGTGGCACATCCTGCATATGATCACACACTAGCCCATTTGCACACTGACGTACCATAACAGCCTCATACTGCATTCCAGTAAGCCCTGTCAAAACAATGAAAAGTGTTTGAAATGAATTTCAACAACCTCAAATTCAATTCCTGTGATTTTCTCTGTGCATATGATGTCATCTATTACGGTAACCAGAATTTACCGGTTGCTTTTGTGGCGACTGAATGTTCTGGTAATGCCAGGCTCTTGTAGAGTCAAGTCTGACAGAGTTTGTTTGTTTTTTTGTGCTCTTACAGTTCAGCCAGCCTGGTGGATGGAGACTGTCCCGTGAGAGGAAACCCCCTACATTCTTCACAGTGGTGCTGACAGACATAGACTCAGAACGACACTTCTGCTCCTGTCTGACCTTCTTTGAGGCAGAAGTCAACCTGCAGGTGAGATTAAGGCCATGTTTTTATTACAAGGTCTAGTTAGGGGTCCAGACATCTCTGCTGTTGTATTTGTATTGACTTTTTTTCTTCCTTATTATTTCCCTGACCTAAAAAAATCCAGGTGTCACACATTGCTCTGTTTGTGTGTAATTCGGGAACCGTATGAGCTTGTACCAACATTTATTTTTGCCAGAATCATTTTGTAATTTTTTTTGTCTAGCCTTTGTCCATATCACACAAAATCTAAAATGCACCATCATTTAGCAGATACTGGCCAAAAAATTTTTAGTCTATTCAGGCACTGTAATCAATCACAGACATTTCCATTGCACACTTGAAGGCAATTGTGAATCAGAGTCGTTAAAATTAGTAAATTGTCAATTTAATGCTCACAGTGGCACGGCAAAGCAACAATTCGATATATAATGAAAATTCATCTGAGATATTTTCACTGGTTTTTATGAACTCATAAAGACCAGAGTACTTTCAAAATATTTTAAGGATATTTGGGTCTTGAAAGTAAGCATTTCAACCATTCAGCCACTTGAGAACCTTTCAGTAATGGCTGCTGTGATCAGGATGGGCCAAAATTTACTGCTGCATCTTAAAGTTCACTGTCCAGAGTGGAGAAGGAAAGAAGAGGAGCTGCAAGGGGCTGGGGCTGGAGGACAGCTATGTAAAGAATGCAGCTGTAATTTCTGACTATTGCCCAGCGCCCATCAGGGTTCCAGCCTCAGTCACTTCCAGTGATAATGAAGCTAGAGGAACAACTCCTGTAGAAGATGTTCAGTTGTCCCACATTGTGAGAGGAAAAACACTGAGCATCCACTTTTTTTCCTGTGTTGAGTTGTTTCAGCACAAAGTGGAGTGCAAGGAACCAGTGCACCAGTGTCTTTGACTGAGATAATCTACTGTATTAGGGCAAGATTGGCAATAAGGGTCAAGTTTTGGCCAAGCAGGTAATAGCACAACTCCAGGCTACTTAATCACAAAGGCTTCTTTTTCTAATCTGGCAAACTGATGCAACGTGGGGGGGCTGCCTCAGACTGTTGAAGGCATGCTGATGCCTGTTTCTGATGTATCTATTTTCGGGGTAAATGCCAGAGTGTAGTCTCAAGCGTTAATTGGGTTATGCAAGTTCATCGATTTTTCAGCAGAAACAAGCCAATAAATTTTTGCCAATAGGCCCATATTGACTAATGGACCTACATCCTCTGAATGTCCAAATAAGTTACACATGGACACCAGGTTGTTAGAAGAACGCCTGCCAAGTTTCACCCTTAAAGGGAAGCTGTAACAAGGAGAATCTTGTAAAAACCGTTGGAGTAAGGAAGTTAAAATTTGACACGCTTTTTCTTTGCTACAAGTGCTAATATACTGCAATATCAGTTGGGACAGATGAACAAGAATGATTTCCGGCAGCCAATTAAATTTTATCAGCCATGTGTATTTCTTATAACATGCTTCAAACTTCTCAGCATCTTTTGAGGTAAACTGTTGGACAACAACTGGATCAACGGCGTCTGTTCTGCAAGTTTGCCAATTTGCAGTCTTATTCCAACTGCTTGAACCCTTTTTACTGTCACGTTTGGCTATATTTGTATTTATAAGTGTTTGCCACTCATCTACTTCTGCAGTCACAGAGCATGAAGTATAACTATCATTAATTACACTGAATCCTGCTTACCAGGTGTTACAAGATGCTGAAATGTTATGATGATCATCATATCAATTGTCTTTCTGATAGCACACATAGATTTCAGTGAGCACAGCTGTGCGACCCTACTGTTAGCCAAAAGCACTTTTGGATTTTATTAGGAGCCAAGTGTAGAAGGTGTGTATCCCCTGTTGTTTACATTGGCATATTGTTCTGCTTCCTCTGGCTGGGCGTCTATGGCAGCACCTAGATCTGTTCGGTTGATCATTTGTGTTGCCACTACTGTTAAAGTGTTTGTCCAACGCAGTGCAGTGATGTGGCACAGGTTTGGTTTAGTATCCAAAAGGTTGTACGTTCAAATCCCAATTAAGGTCAGTTGTACCTCTGTTGTCTTTTGGCAGCATACTTACAATACATATATTGCTGCCTCCATCTATATTTCTCCCTAATGCTTTGCACATCATTAGTTTTTTGAGTGTCGTGTCAATAAACCTTGCCACGTTCATGCTTACTGTCCCTAAAAGGTTTTTCATAAGATGGTGGTGAGATTCCGAGCACAGTCATGATTGCATTAGTCAAGCTACTCAATTCAAGTTCATTCCACTGTAGACAAATGCAACACTGCTGTTGTTTTCAAGGGGAAAAATTCGGGGATGCCTTCAAAAGAGCGGTGAATGCGAAAGGAAATTGCCTCCACAACTTTGAATCATTTGGAATGTCGCAACAGGCACTTGTTCCTCTGAAAGCAGGTCAGATGGGAACCATCACTCTTGTAGAGACCACTGAATGACATTTTGCTTTTTTGAGAATTTAATTATCAGCCAGTTCCAAGTGTCACCAAAACACTCTAGAGAATTCAGGGCCTGAATGTCATTTTGGAAAATGGGGGGAATTCCTCCTTATCCTCATGTAGTGATGTGACTCCATTTAATGCAACATGTTAAGAGAAACACTTATACTGTTTGTGAAATTACAGTCTGGCAGAAAGATTTTAAATTACTGATTGATCTGTTCATCTGTGTTAATTAATTACTCACCCAAACTACATAGTGAATAAATTTTTGTGGGAATTTCCCGCTGTCAGACCTATGTTTCCTGTGTCTTGTGTTTCCCCTCCTCTCGTGCCCATATTTGGTTTTGTTCCTGTTCCTGTCCTCGTTTTGATTTATTAGTTCATTATCTCCAGCTGTGTGTTTGATTGCTCCCCACCTGTTTCTGTTCTCCTCGTTTGATTTCCTTCACTTCTTAAGCCCTGTGTTTCCCTGCCTCTGTGTCCGGTCTGATCGTCATTCTGTGTACATCCATGTCTCCAGCGATCCCTGAGTTTTGTCAATAAAAGTCTTGAGTTTTGAAGAAGCTCCTCGCCTCCGTGTTTCCCTTGCTCCAGTGATTGTGACAGAAGACTGGACCAAAACAGTTACCTCTGCGCCATGTTCCCCCGTTTTTGAATAGTTTTTTGTTGTTCCTGTTTTTTTTTCTCCGCGGCGATGGAGTTCGCCGCCGCCTCCTTGCCCTCATCCGGCGCAGTCTCCCCTTCTTCGAGTACGCCGGGGAATTCTGCGGGCTCGCCGCTGTGACGGAGCTGGAGGACGCGGCCATTCTTCACATGTTCCGGCTCGGGGCCAGTTACCATCACTCCCTGGACCTCCCAGATACCACTGGACTAACTTGGAGAGAAGGGATCTTCCGGTGTCTGGGAAGTGTCCGGGCCCGAGTCGGAACCAGCCCGCCGTCCGCGGCTCCCTCAAGCTTGCAGCCGTCTGCGGCTCCGAAGTCATGTCCGCTGCCATCCGCGGCTCCCTCAAGTCTGCCGTCTGCGGGGAAAGCCAACCCGCCGTCCGCAGGGAAATTCACACTGCCGTCTGCGGCTCCCTCAAGCTTGCAGCTGTCTGCGGCTCCGAAGTCATGTCCGCTGCCATCCGCGGCTCCCTCAAGTCCGCCGTCCACAGGGAAAGCCAACCCGCCATCCGCGGCTCCCTCAAGCTCGCCGCCGTCCGCGGCTACGAAGTCAAGCCCGCCGTTTGCGGGGAATTCAAGCCTGCTGCCGTCCGCGGCTTTCCCAAGCCCGCCGCCGTCTGCGGCTCTGAAGTCAAGCCCGCCGTCCACGGGGAAATTAACGCTGCCGTCCGCGGCTCTCCCAAGCCCGCTGGCTGAGAGTATGGCAAGCCCGCCGGTCGTTGCTCACCCAAGCTCAGAGCCCGCTCCTCGCAAGCGCCCTCCAGAGCCCGCGCCTCGCATGTGCTACGCTATGCCTGTGCCTCCTGAGCGCCCTCCTGTGCCAGCTCCTCGACAGCGCCCTCATTCATCTCCTGCGTCTCCGCTGGTCCCATCCAACTCGCCGTCGTCCCCTACGTCTCCACTGGTCCTGTCAAGCCCCGCGCTTCCAGAGCGCCCCCAACAGCCCGTTTCTCCAGAACGTCAGCCCGATCAAGCCCCTACTTACCCCAAGGAAATTTGGGGGGGTAGTAGGGCTCCTGCCGTAGAGGCCGAGGCGGGGGCTGGGGCCGCGGCCTCGGAGGCGGTCCCGCCATGGCTCCCCGAGTTCCCTGATCCGCCATGGACTCCCGAGCTCCCTGCACCGCTATGGCCTTCTGTGTTTCCCTGATCCGCCATGGCCGCCTGAATCCCCTGATCCGCCATGGTCTCCCGAGCTCCCTGCACCACCATGGCCTACGGTGTTCCCTGATCCGCCATGGCCGCCCGAGCTCCCGGCTCCGTTGTGGGTCCCGGAACGGGCGCCGCCCTGGAGGCCTTCCGTCCCTGAACTCTGCCCCTTGAGGCCTCCAGAGTGCCCACCCCTCCTCCCCGTTGGATGGTGTATGGCGCGGGACGCGCCGTTCGGGAGGGGGGAGTAATGTCAGACCTGTGTTTCCTGTGTCTTGTGTTTCCCCTCCCCTCTCGTGCCCATATTTGGTTTTGTTCCTGTTCCTGTCGTCGTTTTGGTTTATTAGTTCAGTATCTCCAGCCGTGTTTGATTGCTCCCCACCTGTTGCTGTTCTCTTCGTTTGATTTCCTTCACTTCTTAAGCCCTGTGTTTCCCTGTCTCTGTGTCCGGTCTGATCGTCATTCTGTGTACTTCCATGTCTCCAGCGATCCCTGAGTTTTGTCAATAAAAGTCTGAGTTTTGAAGAAGCTCCTCGCCTCCGCGTTTCCCTTGCTCCAGTGATTGTGACACCCGCATTTTAAGCGGAAACATTATTTGCAATATTCGCAATCCTGTGCTGAAATTGAGGCCCTGGAATGTATTCATTTTTTTTTTTTTTTTACCTGTGGAAATGATGACGTAATCATGATGAGAACCAGTTCATCACATCCCGACATTCCACAACTATTGAGAGCGGCATCCTAGTACCGGCAATGTGGCATTTCATGTAATTAACTTAATTCAGTATTCAGGATGTGGTGGTCATCATGACCCAAACGAAGCATTTCAATGCTGTGAGTCACATTAATTTGTTAAGCAGGCCACTTTACGTTCAAATGCCTAGAAGGTTAATTCTGCAGATTCAGTATGAATCAGCCCATTTACCACAAGCATCTACATAGATGCCAGCATGCAAACTTACTGTCAACCTCCTGTTTCTTTACTGGATGAGTACAATTAAACCAACTCATGACAGGATAAAGAATGTGTAATTAAATGGTCAGTAAAAGCAGGAATTCTTTGCCTTTAGAGTCTGGTGGTTCCAGAAGGTTACAAAACAGTTTAGCAGGAACTTTAGCACGTCATGTCTTTGAGCTTTGATGGCCCCCAGCTGTCGGCTGGCGCTGTCCTCCTCTATGGAGTCGACTGTGTGTCCACTGTCTCTCTATTTCTTTCAGTCTCTCAATTTCACAGTGAGACTGTTAATCTTCTTTATTTATATTGTGTCCTTTACTACTGAGCCTTGTGGGAGATTAAGAGAGAAGGCCACCCATGAAGAGTACTTCACAGTGTCATCAGGCATATTAAGACTGAAGCATCATTCTTAATCACAGGCTCAGTGTCTTAAGGTCTCCAGAAAGGTCTTTTCAATTTATCTGCTTTTGTCTCATCCTCACTGTTTTTCTTTGATACGCTTATCCACAGGTTCGTAATGCAGGATGGCTTCTTTCACGTAATGATCATGATAGCCCATTATCGCATTATGCTGTATGTCTCTCGTGACGGTTTTGCTTACATCAGTTTTTTTTTTTTTTTTTTTTTAGGAATGACTAGATTCAAGACGGCCTTTTGCCCCAGCGAGCTGTGTCCAAATTCCCATACTATTTGTCTTAAACAGTATTCAGAATTAGAGATAGTGAGTCCTAACTTGTAGTATGTTGAAGTGAGTATCACAAATATACCCAAGTGGTCTGCTATTTCCATTAGAAATCTGAAGTGTGGATCCATGCAAACTCTAAACGCTAATATTATCCATTACGCTTTTGAGGAGGATTTGGGTCAGACCTACAAGCACAAATAAAAAGTGTTTAAAAATCTACACATAACCCTAAAAATAGTGTGGTTCATTAAAAATGCAATTATCACAAAAAGAGTACTCTGGGTCTGTGTTTAGAACAATTAACCCTTCGCTAAGCCCTGTCTTACAAATGTCATTGACCAGTCCTGCTATAGCAACTGTTGCTGTCTGCTAGGGCTGCACAATTAATCGAATTTCTAATCACGATTACGATTATGGATGCCACGATTACATAATCGTTCAAAGCCGCGATTACAAAAATAAATAAACAATTAAAAATGCCCACTTGCATTATTCTGTGTGCTTAAGAGGTGTTTGCAGCGCGGGGTTTAACAAACTCAAACACACTGGATAAAAGACATTTTGTCTAACTGATAGTCGTTGTCACTCTGTTGTGCATGATAGATATGTTAAACGCCAAACGTGTCAAAAGCGGAACAAAATAGCGGTACTCGTTTGAACTGCGTGCCACACTGACCTTTTATCCGCTCGCCTCAAAAGAAAACAGCGCAGCGCGAGCTTAGAGCGTATGCGTTTATTACAGTGACCAGTCGCGATCACGCACTAAACAACGCTGTGAAATCCAGTAAGAAGCACTCGAGTTCAGCGCAGAGTTCTCCAGTACAAATCACGTCTCTTTAATTTAAACTAGTTTAAAGCCAAATAAATCGGAGCTGTTATTCTCAACAGCACTGATGCAGAAACAGTGCAACAACGATCCAGTTAGAAGACGTTTCAATCCACAAATCACCCACATTTACCATAGTTTTACTGTAGTAACACTAACGGTAACAATGGTACGGTGGCAGAAAAGTAGGATATTCAAATTGAGTATTATTAATATACTAAATATGTTAAAGGAGTAATGGAATATAATTACATTATTTTGTTAATTATTCTATCAGTTGATATGGATATGTAATTGACTGAATGTCTTTAGGCTACTGTTTTTCAATGCAAACACCATATAAACCATATAGTTAGGCTACTTTTTTTACCATGGTAATGAGGTGCTGTACTTTTGGTTATGTATAAAAGATGAGGCTGTTACAGTTTTCAGAATGGTACTGTCAAATATACATCTGCATCCCAACTCAAGCTCCTGCTACTCTGAACTCAAGGTCCTTTTCTAATGTGCATTTCTAAGAGACAAAACGTGTAATATTATATGTTCAGTGCTACCAAATCTGTTCAAGATAATTGTTATTAATAATCGCAATTACAATCTCAAGGGAATAATCGACAAATATGATTTTTGTCATAATCGTGCAGCCCTACTGTTTGCCATTTTCTCAAGCTTTCTTTAATGTCTGTAGAGTAAATTTATCAAAAATGTGGATAGTTTGCATATATTTTAAAATAAATTATTAAAAAATTCTGTCGTCATTGTCGTCAGGTCACTTATAATAGTAACACAAGGTACCCTGAGAAAATACAAGTGATATATGTGTACATACAGACGTCAACTTTGTTAAAACAATCCCTGTTCACAGGGATCCACAAAAATGACTAAAAACATTGTATTGAGGTTATCATGTGTTTGCACATGCCTATAGACTAAACACAAAATACGAATATGCATGATGTCACCATTTTCACAAATTTGCGTTTTTGTACTTTACGCAGAAACGATAACGGTATCGCTTTCAAAAATTTCAACAAATTTTTCAAAATGCCGTTGTTGTGTAAATGAATAGCCAAAACGGCTAAAATTATTTCCGTTTTTAGTTGAGTTAGCAACAGTAACCAAAAAGAGTGGAGCTTAGCAATGGGTTAATCAGTTCAACATGCTGAAGGCATTTATGCGTTATGCTCAAGTATGCCACACACATCCTGAAAATGAAGCCAAAACTTTTCGATCACCATCTGGTGGCTGGCTGCAGTATAGGTCATAAACCCAGCCCTCACCATGTAAACGAATGGCATATAAGCCAAACTAAAATATCAAATTACACTTCAAATAAATTTTTCTCAAAGGTGGTATCCATCATTTCAGGTAGTTCTTATCATGCTGATGTATGTTCAAGTGCACATTTTAAAGTTTGCTTTTAATTAGCCTAGTTATTTGTTGCTATAATACGGACTATGGTGTCATGATTGTGAGCTTTTGGGCGGGACTTTGGTATCGCGGCTCCACCTCATGATCACTGCTGCTTCACTTTTCTATAGTGGAAGGAAGTGGGGATGCATCGTCCATGGTTTTTACAGTCTGGTTACGCTATGTCAGAAGACATCACTAATCCATTGATATCAATGGGAATGGTACCCCACAAGGAAGAAAAATGCAAGCATTTTCATATAAGCATCCTAAACTGTATGTGCAAGTCTTGGAGTAAAGTCACTGAAAGTGCAAAATTCTCTCCATTCCATTTCACACTATTTAATAGGCTTGTTTTTATATGTTCATTGTTTTTAACACATCTGCAGGGACCCAGCATTTCAGGTGTTGTGTACTTGCCTAAAGCTACACCATTAACCCACTTAATGTAAAAATGATGACACACTAAAAGATATTTTTCTTTTATCAGATTGGAAGAGGCAGAACTGGAATGTGTTTTTCTTCATAATTGAACCATATCCTCCCAATAACGTTGAAATGTGTTTCCCATCTGTGGGGGTACTTTAATCCTGTGCTCCCACTGATAAGATGCGGTGGATCTTGTGGCATGTTTTCACTGTCTGAGCAAATCAAATGGGCTTCAGTGCAGGGGTTTAGACGGCAGAGTTTGAGAGGTGGGCATCGTTATGAGCTCGCAGGCTCAAAGGAGACAATTAGAAGCAGATTGTGAGCAGTGGGACGTGACTCCGGCAAAACCTCTCCTTCTTATCGGTGTAAGATAATGAAGTGTCTTTGTTGTCATGAATAGTTCACCCAAAAATTAACGTTTGCAGAAAATATACTCACCCTCGGGCCATCCAAGATATAGATGAGTTTGTTTCTTCATCAGAACAGATTTGGAAAAATTAGCATTACATCACTTGCTCACCAATGGATCCTCTGCAGTGAATGGGTGCCGTCAGAATGAGAGTCCAAACAGCTGATAAAAACATCACAGTAATCCACATGACTAAAGTGCATCAATTAATGTCTTGTCAAGTGAAAAGCGGTGTGTTTTTTTTTTTTTTTTAAACAAATCCATCATTAAAGTGTTTTATCTTTAAATTGTTGCTTCTTGGCCAAATGCTGGTCTGTAATCCATAATAATCCTTCTTCCAGTGAAAAAGTCCATCCCCTGTTGTCCTCCTACATCAAAGTCCACTGACGTGTTTGTTTAGAACTGTTTTTATCTGAATCAGGAGAGAAATATGCACAGATCAAGCAAAGTTTACAAATAAAAGCAGTCCAAAGCAGTTCTAAACAAATATGTTGGATTTTGATGTGAGAGGACAACATGAGATGGACAGGGGATCACTGAAGGAAGTGTTATTATGGATTATAATGATGATGGTTTGAAGTTAAAAGGTCTTTGTATTTGTTTCTTACAAACACACAACTTTTCACTTCACAAGACATTAATTGATGGACTGGAGCTGTGTGGATTAGGGGTGGCCGATATAGCCTTAAAGGGGACCTATTATGCTCCTTTTTACAAGATGTAAAATTAGGGTGTATTCACACCAGGAAAGTCCGATAGTTCACTTGCTTTGGTCCGGACCAAATAGAATGTTTTTTTTTTTGTTTGGTGCGGTTCGCTTTCA